>PVKS010036572.1:0-19258 GCA_004027875.1 Aplodontia rufa
AAAAATAAAAAAAAACCCAAAACCCCCAAAATTAATTTGAACATAAAGTTTACAGTTTAGTATGTTCCTTTTCTTCTGGAATGGTCCAATGAAAATAAATTGTGAAACCAAATGAAGCTGTGCTGTAATGTAACTTTTATGTTGAAAGAGTGTGCTGGAAAAAAAATCTAATTACATCTGTTTCCTAATTAAATCATTTTTCTTTTTCACCGTCTAAGTGACTGTAGCAATGAGAATAATTTTTCATGGAAAATTAAAATGTAGAGGCAGCAGCATAATTTCCCTTGCAGTTTCTAGCTTGGCAATAATAACTGCATGTCGATCTTTCCATGACATCACCAATGAGGCGACAGGAACACGAAAGGGCGAGTTAGGGAGCTGCTTTAGTGCTGAGCCGTGTGGAGGCAGCTATCTGGGAATTGTTTGTTTATGAACAAGAATTCCCAGAGGACACACGGGAGGGGAAATACAGTTTGGGATTCAAGGAAAAAATTTAAATTCCATTTCCTATTGTCAAAATAATTCATAGAGAAGTGAGCGATGATAACAGACATTCTGCTATTTTGGATAAGGTTGTTTTTCTTGTTTCTAGTTCTGGAGTCTGAATTTTTTCTGGGCTATTTTTAGCGCCATTGATCATCACAATGTTCTGTGTTGCAACAATGATAACAATTCTGGGTTTCACAACTTTTGACCTGCAGAAATTTGTTTTTTATTTACTGAGGAGATGCACTTAATGTCTGTAAATTTCCCCACTGGAAGGTTTTTATGGATGTTGTTAGTATCCCAAATGGTTTTAAATAGCTAAAATTAAAATGATTTCTGTAACACAACAGTCAGGTAATTGGGAAAGTTTCTGAGGCCTCCCCTAGGGGAGGAACTGATGTATGGTCCCTCATTGTAGAATGAATGAATAAATGAGTATTGAGGGAGTGGTTAAATAAACTGATTTTAATCAGCACATCATTGTAGCATGTGCTGCCCTCACTTCAGAAGCAGACAGAATTCTGCAGGTATCCTTGTGCAGTAACTTCCACTGCCCCAACAGTCCTGTGGTCTACATACAGCGGGCCCCTAAGTTACAATGACTCGACTTACAATTTTTTCAACCTTACAGTGGTGTGAAAGCAATATGCATTTAGTGGGAAACAGACTTAGGAATTTTGAATTTTGGACATTTCCCGGGCCACTGATACGTGCTATGATCCTGTTTTGCAATGCTGGGTAGTCACAGTGTGTGCTGGCTCCCAGTTCATCTGTGATCTTGAGGGGAAGCCACTGATGCTCTTCAGTGCTCTCTGTGGCTAAGCTGGGCCACATGGTAGGTTAGGGGTATTCATTGACATTTCCAGTTAACAATATTTTCAATTTACATTGGGTTTATGCAGTGAGGGGTGTTACTACCCCTCATAAACTGAGCAATACCTGCATTTCATTCTTCATATGTATATGGGTTCCCTTTTCCTGGTAAAAACCCTCTATCTGTATCTCTAGGACTAACTTTCCCAAGGTCAGGTCTCACATAGGTTAATTAGCAGAGTGCTTCAAGCTCTGCAAATGCCCAGACCAGAGGGCAGCCCTCCCCCAGAGCCCAGGGCCTGTGTGGGGAGAAGATGGATGGCAGTTCTCAAAGCTTATAAGATGAGGCAGCTGGAGAGGTGGCCCAGCGGTTACAGTGCTTGCCTGGCATGCATAAGGATGTGGGTTTGAACCCCAGCACCACGTACACAATGAAGTGTTGGAGCAATGAAAGTCACATGAAAAACTAAATAAAATTGATTCTCTCTCTCTCTCTCTCTCTGTCCCTCTTTCTTTCTCTTAAAAAAAAAAACTAATTAGATGAGGTTGGGGGTTAGTTCAGTGGTAGAACACTTGTCTCGCATTTATGAGGTCCTAGGTTTGATCCCCTGCACTGGGGGGGAGAAAGAAGCTGTTCTTAGGAAATTTGAACAAGCAGCCTTTCTTATGGAAAAGCTAAGTTTTGACATGTGAATGTGAGCTTGAAAGACTTGGTGCATATTTACTTGGTTCAATTTTGTGAAAATATTCTGTGACATTGTGCCTTAGAGACTATCTTGGTGGCCTGGTATCCTCTGTTCCTCTGCACACTCATTTTCCTGTTTTACCCTCCAAAATGGAATTTGTTTAAAGTGTAGTCATTCATTCATTTATTTCCTATTTAAAATTTCTCTCCTCTTTTTTTTTTTAAAGAAAGGGACAGTGAGAGAGAGAGAGAAAGAACCAATTTTTTTAAAAAAGAGAGAGAGGGACAGCAAGAGAGTGATAGAGAGACAGAAATAATTTTTATTTAGTTTTTCATGCGGACTTTGCTGCTCCGAGACTTGTGGTTGTGTACGTGGTGCTGGGGTTCGAACTTGCGTACTCACACAGGCCAGGCAAGTGCCATAATCGCTGAGCCACCACTCCAGCCCCTCAATTTTTTATTTAGTTTTTCATGTGGCTTTCATTGCTCTGACATTCTGCTGTATATGTGGTGCTGGGGTTCGAACTCACGTATTCACACATGCCAGTCAAGCACTGTAACCGCTGAGCCACCATTGCAGCCCCTCTCTCCTCTCTTATACAAAATTGTCCAAACTTACTTTTTCCCCTTCTCAATTCTACGTTGGCATTTTGTGCTAACCTGGTTGCTCCTTAGGTCAAGGTTTGTTCCCCCACCCCTGCTTATTTTAGTAGCTGCTGTCTGACTTTAAGGCCATGCAATTACGTCTAAGCAGGTTCTGCTCGTTTATGTAACTCCAGCATAGCCACTCAGCCAATCGAGGATGTGGCATGAAGAATTTCAAGTCAACAGCTATTTGCCTTGTACTGTGTAAATGAAACTAGCTGTTAGACTGAGTTTGTCACCTTATTTAATTGTTTCTGTGCATTTTGGTGTGGGGTCGGGGACAGTGAGCAGGAAGATTGTGTGAGTAACAGTCTCCCTGGCCACATGTCCACATCTGTCTCCTTGCTGTAGGACCTCTGGGATTTCAGGGGTGCCCATGGTTTCATCTGTGCCTGGGAAGACTCTCAACTTGCTTCTTTCCTGTCTCACTTCTGGCCATCATTCCCTGTCCAGGGCTTTGTGTGTTGTCTGCATAACTGTCCAGGCATGCAGTTCTGCTTGGCCTGGAATCTAGTAGGTGATCAGCCAAGATCTGATAAGTAGAATGCCCACCGCTTCCCCTTGCCTCTTTGTCAGTAGAAAAGTGAGGGTTGGAATCAGGCCAATTAGCAAAATAAAATTACCTCCCATCCCAGCAACCCAGCTGCTGTATCAGCTTGTGAGCCTAAGGAGGGCCAGGCGTGTATCACTGAGTTACATCCCTAACACTGGAGCTCCCAGGACTCCAGAAATACTACTTGAAAAATGAATAAAGAGTAATTTCTTACCCGCCCCTGCCAGATGCATAACTTGAACTGCAAAGGATTTGCTGACCTTGAAAGTACTTCTGAAATGGTTTAGTGAAAATGGGTTGGGAGCCCTTGTTTCCAAGTCCCGAGTCAGTCCTTTGTGCTCCCCTTCCCCTTCAAAACCGAGCAGAGATTTGACTCGTTTCTGCCTGAGTTAACTTTATCTTCCTGGAACTTGGAGTCTTTGGTTTTAGCGAGGCAGTCGCCTGTTGTTACCTGCCCCACACCCTGCCCAGGAAAGGATTCATCATCTCTGGGTGGGAGTAGGGGGAGTTCTCATGTCAGGGCTTGTATTTCCACCTTAAAAATCTTACTGCATCACCGTTGGCTCTGCTTTTGCAAATTGCTATTTGGCTGTGCCATTCAGAGCCCTTTGCTTCTTTCTGTGCACCCTTAAAACATTTGGATTGAAGAGGAAAGGTTTAGGCAGTTATTAAATTTCATCTTTCATTGGTTTTGTCCTTCACCAACCGAACATTCCAGAAGGTAGAAAAGGCGATTCCCCCCCCAAAAAAAGAACCGAGCAAGCAGGTGTTTTGAATCCCACTCAGGACCCAGCCAAGTTTGTCAGTGACAATGATGCTTCTTTGACTGGAGTGTTCTCTCCCCTGACATCTGAATGGAGCTGCTACTGCCTTGTGAACCACCTGGAACTGTTCTGTCCTGATGATTTGAAACCTGAATCTTGTATGAAGTTGGCCACATTTATTATCATTTGCCTCAAGTTGTGGTTGGGCTGGTGACTGTTCCCTCTTAAGAATTAAACAGTACATATCTTGGTTTCAGTACTCATACTTTTAGCAAGGCATGAAGGTGCACGCCTGCAATCCTAGCTAGTTGGGAGACTGAGGCAGGAGGATGGCAAGTTCGAAGCCAGCCTCAGCAACTTAGCAAGACCCTGTCTCACCCCAGGGATGTAGCTAAGTGGCAAAGTGTCCCTGGGTTCAATCCCTGGTACTGCAAAATAAATAAATAATACTTGATTCTTGCAAGGTTTTTCTTAACTGAACATTTTTTTCAAGTAGCTTTATGGGAAGATGTAAGAGCAAATTTATTCATCAGGTGTATAGAGTTACCATGTTCCAGGCTGGGGAGATGACACAGCAGAGAGCAGTGACAAATAGCCCAGCATTTTAGAGACAGAAAGACCTGGATAAAAAATCCACTTTCTGGCAGTGTGAGCTTGGCAACATTACTTGTTTATATCAATTTTCTCACCTATGCAATGGAAATATTTGTGTACACTTCCCAGATACAAGAACCGTATGATGAAATAATATGCAATACGCAGTTAGTGCTAGCTGTTATCATTACTTGAAGAGAGTGAGATTTCCCTTGCAGATGGAGAAACGGTGGGTGCGCTGTTTGCATTGGGGTTCAGCTATATTTTGAGGCCTGCCGATGATGTCAGATAAGGAGCCTGCAGTTCTTTGTTCTACATTGCCGTCCTAATATCAAGAGAGACTGAAAACTGCCAGACTCAAGTGGCCCCAGAGGTTTTAAAATACATTTTTTTTTCAAATTTTCAAGTAACTCAGGGGACTTAATTTATTATTTTATCTAACATTTTGGAAGTGCTACCTTGGTGTTTATTTTTTAAAAAACAAAAAGGATCAGCTCTAAAGATTGTTGGGTGGGTCCTTAGTAGGGAATTTCAGCTTTCAGTCTGTGTTAAATCAGTGATAAGAGAATGGGCAATTGAGACCGCAGATTAAATCGGATGTGGAACTGTACAGCGCCTGAATGGTTGCAGTGAAAATGACAGTTTCAAAGCTGGCAAGGGTGTGGAATGACGTTTCTGCTTTAGAAAACACTAAAGCTAAACATCTTCTAGATTATAACCCAGCAGCCTCTCCAATAGCAAAATGAAAACATATGTCCATGACAAGACAACTAAAAACTATTGAATTGTGCCCCTCAACAGAGAATTGTATGATATGTGCAGTATATTTCATTCAAGTAAAGGTATTTTTTTTAAAGAGAGAGGGACAGAGAGAATCAATTTTTATTTAGTTTTTCACATGGCTTTCGTTGCTCTGACACTTTGTTGTGTATGTGGTGCTGGGGTTTGAACCCGCGTACTTGCAGTGTCTGGGAAGATGCTGGGAGATTGAATATCTCTATCCCCGTGGTGCTGGTGTGGGTGTTTACTGATGCAGATGTGCAGCAAGGTGTACACTTAAGATTCCTGCATGTCACAGCACCTACGTGATACTCTACTTTAATTATAAAAAGATCTGACATAGGTGTTTTAATGGTGGCATCCTCAGAAAGCTTGACCCAACATGCTGCACCTACCTCCTGAAAATCAGCTCCTGGGAAGGCACACAGGTGCTGAGCCCAGCAGCTTCTCAAGAAAATCCCTCTGTCTTGCTTTGACATTCTTTGTACTACAGGTGATCTGGGGTGCTACTTTCTGGGAAAGGAAGACCTTGTGTACAGGCAGCTTGCTATCCTGAGCAGGAGCCACCGAATCTCTTGAATGTGGCTGATTAGGAGCAGTTTCTAATATTCATCCCAGTGCCAAGGTGAAGAAGATGAGCCCAGGCGTCCCAGGACTACTGCTGAGTACTGTTTTGCTTACACTCCACAGGCGAGGCCCGTGCCCTGTCAGGTGTGCTGTTTCCTCAGGGACTGTGGCTAATTAGGGAAGAGGGCATACCTGCCCTTCTCTCCAGCTGTATGGTTTAATTAAATGAACTCTGTTCTTCCAATGCCGTGCTTCTCTCTGGGTGATCCTGTTGGCTGGGGCTAGGAGCCTTCCTGGTAGAGGCTTGCTGTGCTGTTCCTCTTTCAGGCTCCCCTTGGCTTTATGGCTTTGGAGCTGGGGTCAGACATGTTTTAGACATGCTTGCCAAGTTGGCGACTCCATTAGTTCTGGTTTACTAGACTGTAGCATGTGTTAGCATGTGTTGTAGGTACCGTGTTATTGAGAAAAGGTGCTCTGTGGGAGTGGGGAAGGGGACCAGTCTCCTCAGGACCTGGAGTGTGACCAGCCCACACAGGCCAAAAATTGGTGCTCCATGGTTGGGGTGCTTCCACAAGCCCTTGCTCGTGCTGTGCACAGGGGGTGAAGGACTCAGTGTAAGGGCACCATTTTTATGTTCACAAACAGAAATTCCAGACCTTTCCACTTCATGCTATGGACAAAGCAATAAGATTTTACCCCACAGATAGCAACTCATGAACTAACCAGATTATAGACTCAGGTCCCCTTAACACTCATTGAATACTGGATATAAGCAACATAGGAGGAGTGGTCACAGCTGACATTGTGTGCTTGCTTTGTGCTAATCAGTGTGGCAGGTACTTTGACACTCACTTAAATCTTGTCACTGCCTTGTATGGCTCAAACAGTGTGCTTCTCCCCCTCCCCTCCTTTAGAGATGAGGAAAGAAAATTGTTACATAATGTGTCTAAGCTAGAATAAGGGAAATCGGGGCCAGGTCTGGGACTTGAAGCCTGTGGTGGTTGTCTTTTGTAGCATGATATTTGAGAGATTGAAGCTAGATGTGACCGTCTCCTGGAAGGCTTTACCGTGGTCACGCTCTCCAGTGCTTCGCTGCTGTGGTGCTTTTCCTGCTGGGTAACTGCACTATGTAGGAAACACCTCCAGGAAGCCAAGATCTGATGGAGACTAATGGGAAGCAGATGAGCTTAAGAGAAGGAGGTTGTCATGGGAGGCAGGAACTCGACAGCCACGCTGTCAGGATGTCTTAGAAACTCCCATGGCCCAACTCTCAGAACAACCAAACACAGTGTGCCCAGATGTGGGCTGGACACAGGTATGCAAATGGCATGGTTCCTTGGTTAGGTTTTGATTTTCTAGTAGGTGTTTAATTGTAAAGTATGCTAGCCATTATTAAAGCAAATAAAAACTTTTTCTTAACTTACAACTTAATTTAGATCCATGACACTTCTAGAAAATATCTCAGAAATGATTTAGTCCACTCTGTTAAAAAGAATTCAAAAGGCTTGTTATAGAACAGTTGGAAGGTCAAAGGAAAAGCTTTATATGATTCCACCACAATAAACATTTTGGAGTATTTTCTGTATACACATATACCTGGGTTTGTCTGTTTTTACAGAAATGTAAAAAACATTCTTTTTTATTTTTATTTGTAGACAGAGAGACAGTGAGAGAATCAATTTTTATTTTTTCATCTGGTCTTCCTTTCTCCAACATTAGTTGTGTACGTGGTGCTGGGGTTTGAACTCGGTCCTTGTGCACTCCAGGCAAGCACTTTAATCACTGAGCCACCACTCCAGCCCCTGGGAGCATTCTTTACCTGTTCTTTTGTTGTTGTTTGTTTGTTTGTTGTTTTTCCAGTGCTAGGATGGAACCCAGGGCCTTGCATACTCTAGGCAGGTGCTCTATGAATGCATTATGCCTGCCACCTATCAATTTTTTGTAACAGTATTGGGACTGTTGTTCCTATCTTGTGGTAGATGAGGAATGGAGGCCCAGAGAGGTGAATGACTTGTTCAGGGCATTCTGGGCCAGCCCTGATCTGGGAGAGGCGGCCCTTGTACAGCTGTCCAATCCTGAGATGTCTTCCCACATTAGAGGTATGAGCAGACAACTGGTGGCCTGAAGCCTGAAGGTGCAGGGCACTGGGCTTCTTAGTGGTGGTGAACATTCAGCACAACGTCTGACGTTGATAGCCCTTTGATGGAGGAAAGGAAAGAAAGAAACTTGACTTCAGTGTCTAAGGCCTCATTCCCACCTCCTGTCTGCATGCCAGGCTACCCAGAAGTTTGCTTTAGCAGCTGCCTTGCTCTCCCTGCAGGCCTCATTCAGTGGTTGACTTTGTGAGGACCTCAGCAACCTCCATTGTTGAGGTGGCAGGAAAGGTTGTGTCTTCCCTCCCACAGCTTTAGAAAGACAACTCATGTTCTAGCATTTAAAATCCCAGCAGTGGGTGTTTTCCTCTGATTTTGTAAACATGGCACAAAGTCCCAGAGAACCTTTGCAAGTGGCTTTGGAAGCTACTGAGCGCACAGTGATTTTACACAAGCTGATAGGGAGTTCTTGGCCAAGATACTGAGCAAACCACAGTTAATCCATTGCACTTTCTTTTTTTCTGAAAAAGAGAGAGAATTAATTTTATTTAGTTGTTCATGTGGATTTCATAGCTCCGACACTTTGTTGTGTATGTGGTGCTGGGGTTTGTACCCAGGTCCTCATGCATGCTAGGTAAGTGTTATACCACTCTGGTTCCTTTCTGCTTTTTTTGATAGTCTTCTCTTCAAAGTAGCTAAGTGACCTTCTATACTTAAAAATGTGTACATGTTTGACCCAATACAGTAATTCCCCATTATCCATGGGCATATGCTCCAAGATTCCCTGTGAAAGCCTGAAACCAGGAATAGTACCAAATCCTCTGCTATTTATTTCTTATGCATACATAACTATGATAAAATTTAATTTTAAATTAAACACAGCAAGATTAGCAATAATATTAATAAAATAGAACAGTTACAATAATATACTGTGATAAAATTTCTGACATTACAACACTTGCATTTTGGGGCCATTAAGTAAAATAAACGTTACTTGACTCAGATTCTATGACAGTGGATCTGATGACTATAAAATATTAGAGGGTAGCATATACAATGTAGATACCCTAGACCAAGGAATGATTCACAACCCAGGTGAGAAGACACAAGATTTCACTGTGCTACTCAGACCAGTGTGCAATTTAAAACTTAGAAATTGCTTACTTTGGAATTTTCCATTTAATATTTCTTGGATTGTAGTAGTTGCCTGTGGGTAGCTGAAATCACAGAAAGTAAAACTATGGATAAAAGGGGGGCTACTGCACTTCCGCTTTGGAAGCTTATTCTTTAAACATGTTTCCACAAATTAAAATGGCATAGGTGCAGGGCTTTTAAGCAGTATTGTTAAAGGAACAAAAGACTGAAAACATTCCAGTGCTCATCAATAAGGGACTGGGGTCCATCTGGTTAATGGAATACTGTAAAATAGAAAAGAAAAATCGAAGACACTATTTACTGCCAGAGAAAAATCTTCAAGATATAATAAGTACAGGGACTGGAGTGGTCGCTCAGTGGTTAAAGTGCTTGCCTGGCATAGGCAAGGACCCAGGTTTGAACCCCAACACCACATACACAACTAAATATCAGAGAAACGAAGGCCAGATGAAAAAATAAATAAAATTGATTTTAAAAATTAAGTGAAAATGCAGGATTAAGTCATGTGTAATATGGCAACTTTTGTGTAAAAATAAAAACCCAGAGTCTGTATTCATATTCACTTACATATGCATAAATAAACTGTAATACGTAAAAATCTTGATGGTCTATGGCAGAAAGTGAAAATTAAGCAGACGGGCTGGTAGGGAGGGAGACACTTTGTTGTGTGTACATATTTTTTTTTACAGGTTTTGGTTTCAGGATCTTGATTTATTGCTTACCTGAAAATGAAATTAAGAAAATAAAATGAGTTTCAGTGTCTCCCGTAGTGCCATGGAAAGAGTTGTGCCTTTGTTTACACGTAGCTAAAACCTGGGTACAATGATTATGAACCAGAATGAGTTCATCAATTGCTAGAAACCTGTATCCACAGAAAGATGATGGAAGTAGCAATGAGGTGAGTCTCCAGAGAGAGAACAGTGTCTCAGGTACAGTGACACCCCTGAGTTAAAGGGCTGTGACCCCTGAGATCGCAGGGAAGGATGACCGTTTGCTGAAGATGGCTTTGTTTGCAGCAAGCTGTGCACATTATGCACACTGTGGTCTGTCGGAAAGGTGGTTATGAGCACTCCATGCATGTGATTTCTTCAGTGATTGGATCACACAGCCTGTCTCCGTATCACACAGAGCAAGGACTATATACTTATTCCTGAGCTTATGCTAAATGACCAAGTGAAATGAAGCAGGGTCATCCGGTGTATTGCTAGTGCCCTAGCATTTTGGAGGAGGCAACACAATATAGAATTCAGCAAATTCTTAATGCACAGGTGAATGAACGAAGTTACTCTGAGGAGCAGGGAGGAGTTCTGAAGCCCATACTTGTTGCCTTCAGAAGATCTGCATGCTAAAGCAGTTCTTGAATGAAAAGTAGCTGCAGATGGGCATTGTCCTCTTCCTGATGGAGCCCCTGAGCAGGCAGGCACTGTCACCAGCAGCCTGAATTATTTTCTGTATTTATAGCTTTCATGAAGCAGCGTACTTTATAAACTGGAGGGGAACAAGACAATGCATTTCTTTACTCTGGGTCATTAAATGAGGCTTTATTTTGTTTTGAAGTCAAAGGTTCTCTGCTTTCTTTAGAACATAGCATGAATGTCTGTAACAGCGTTTTCGTTTTAAACTTAGGAGACACACTAACATTGACGTCTGCCAAGCACTGGTTAGCCTGCATCCTAGGGACACTCGTGTGTGGCTGACCATGCGCTTCTTTTGCTTCACTGCGAGAAAGTGAGCAGTCACTCCTATGATCCCCCACCCCCACGTATGTACAAGTCCCTCCCGTGGGTTATGCGGTATAGCCTCATCTCGAACTCACTTGTTTCCCCTCTTCTTCCTGTTTCTATCTCCTTCTAATTGAAAATTTTTGTCTGTATCCATCTGTCTTTTTAAGCTTCTTGAAAATTCTCACTGGAACCAGTCATGAAATGAATAAAATCCCTTCAAAGAGAGATATTAAATGAAAGAATAAAATTGAGTTCCCAAGAAATACTTTCTAGGTGGTTCCTTGTTAATCCAGAGAGGGCAATCAGTCTGCTTGAGCTCACAGCAAGCTTGTGACCCAGCAAGGGGCACCATTACGCAAAGCTGCTGGCTTGCAGCTTTCCTAGGTGAGGCACAAGGACAGTTTGCAAAAGACACCGGGAGAAGGTTTTTGTAGTCCTTCTCAAGGATAAAATAAATGCCCAATCTTCCTGACCCAGCCACCAGTCTTCTTTGAGTAAATATGATTCTCAATGGGATTTTTTTTTAAGTACCTTGAAAGTAGAAATGGGCTTCTATTAACTTTTTCATTCTCTTTAGTTTTCCTTTGGCTTTCGCTGTGGCTGCTGCCCACTCTGTACTTGGCATTTCAGTTAACACCCAGTGGCTTAGAATTGAGTCTGTTCATGCTGATCCTCCAACGTAGAATGCCCTTCCCACCTTCCTTACATGAAAATTCTTATATGTCCTGTGGATCTTAGTGCCGGGATCTCTGAAGGTGGGACGTGTTCCTGTGACATTCAGAGCATGCCCATATCTGAATTCTTACCTTGTGCTATTAGTCTCCAGAGCTGGCTAATCTACGTGGGGGTGCTGTAAGTGTAGGCTTGTGCCTTTGTTGCCTCCCTGGGCCTAGAGTGGTGCTCAGTGAACAAAATTTAAACTCAACTGCATCTCAGCCAAAACTCAAAGCCCTTTTTGTTTTTTCACTTCTAATTCAGTGAAAGCATCTTCTGAAATGAGTACTTTTTAAAATTTTCTTTCATTTTTTTAAACTTCAAAAGATCAAGGAAGGGTGTCTTAGTCACTTTGACTACCATATCCAAATACCATAGACTGGGTGACGTCAACATCAGAAATTTATTTTCTGACACTTCCAGAGGCTGGAATGCTGAAGACCAAGGTGCCAGCAAGGGGGGTGTCTTGAGAGGGCTGATGCTTTGAGTTGCAGATGTCTGTCTTCTCATTGAGGGCTTACTTGACCCCTTCTTTGTGTGTATGGGTGGGAGAGGAGGACAGGAGTGTGGACGAGTGAGTGAACAGTGCAAGAATGTATGCTCTAGTCAATTTTTTGCTTTCTTTTTTTGTTTTATTTTATTTTTTATTTTATTTTTTTTTTTGGCATCATGGATTGAACCCAGGGCTTTGTGCATCCTAAGTACATACTCTACCACTTAGCTATACCCCCAACCCTGGTCTATTCTGATAAGGGCATCAATCCTATCATGATGGCCCACACTAATAATTACTACCCGCTGAAAGTCTAACCTCCAAACAGCATCACATTGGGGTTTAGAGCTTCAACATATGAATTTAGGAGGACACAATTCAGTCCATATCATATGGGTTCACAAGTGACCCACTGACATTTTGCAGTAAGGGCTGAGAGTTGTGTGGTCAGAACTATAGGTCTTTGTGGTTTGTGTCAGTCTCTCAAGCGGAATTCAGCTGGTGACTGAATCTTGTGCAAGTCTAGCACATTTCCAGGGAATTCTCATGGTTGTCCTTTAGAACTGGGTGTGGCCAACTGAAAGCCAGGGTCCAGACTTTGATATAATGCAGAGAGCTCACTTATTCCAGCTGATGCTCCTTGAGAAATTACTGGGCTAAAGAAAGGTGACCAGTCAAAAGCAGTGAAGGGGTTTTAACCAGATGGACACTGTGTTTCTTATATTTGAACATTGCAAGGAGGTATTTGGCTCTGTTGTCTTGAGGTATATAGTTTGGCACATCTGTTCTTTCACCTCTTTTATGGCAAAGTATAACAGTGACATGAATTGAAATTATTGTTATGTCAAAAGAAGATGAAAAACTCCTCATGGCCTTGGGTAAGTGTAATTATGATGCTTTTATTAAAAGTTCCTTTGAGGGACTGCAGTGGTGGCTCAGCAATTTTGGTGCTTGCCTCGTATGCATAGGGACATGAGTTCAAACCCCAGCACCATGTACACAACAAAGTGTCAGAGCAACAAAAGCCAAATAAGAAACTAAATAAAATTGATTCTCTCTTTCTCTCTCTCTCTCTCACTGTCCCTCTCTCTCTCTTTAAAAAAAAATAAAAATAAAAAGTAAAGTTCCTTTGAGCTTAAATTTAACTTATTTCTAAAAGTAGTCTGCAGAGATTAGATCTATACTTTGAATCAAAATAAGTAGAAAATAAAAAACACTTTAGCCACATGTATTTCCTTTCCAGCAACCCACACTACCCCTGAACTTGGAAGACTCGTAGAACGTTTTAATCAACAGGACAGAAGTTTCAAGAATAACTGGCAGAAATCCATCTTTCTGCAAGTAAGTCAGACAGGATGAGTACATTTATTGAAGAGTGAAATCAAGAAAGCAAAAAGTACTAGAATAAAGAATCATTTTAAGATTTCACACTAGGCTGTCACTTAATTGAGTTTGATAGAAAATTGGAGTAGGCTTAAATTCCCAATTTGTCTTGTACAATTGGATGTTCTAAATATATCTAGAAGGGTTGGGGTATAGCTTAATGGTGGGGTACTTTCCTAGCATTCATGAGGCCCTGGGTTCAATCCCCAGTATTGCAAAAAAAATCATATACGTATAAACACATACATATGTATTTATGTATATATTATTTAGTTTATGCTAACTTAGAAAAGCAACAATACTTAGTCAACTTATAATTCCTCTATTTAAAGAAAATTATAAGAGCAAAATAACATAATCAGGTATTTTAGAATAAGCTGAAGTGGAATACACAAAAACAGATGGGGAAGAAGCTCTCCTAAGGTATCATGAAACACCATTTCAACAGACTCAATGTGCCCTGAGAAATGAAGGTACCAAAAGGAAATGCTGAGCGCCCAACCCAGGGGAAAGTTGCCACCTTTTTAACACACGTGTGCCAAGAAGATTGCAAGTCTAAGAGAAAAGGTTCACACGTTTCTGAAGATCTGCCACACATTTCTCAAAGTCTGCCTGTGTTAAAGAGTTCAAGGTTTCAGGGGTTGGGGGTGTAGCTCTGGTAAAGCACTTGCTTAGTATGTGCAAGTTCCTGGTTGTGATCCCTAGTAGTGGGAAAAAAAAAAGTTCAAGGTTTTGGTACTTGAATTCTCCTACCCATTCTTCCCTTCTTGGAATATAGACCAAAAGAACATATGGACAAGGGATAGTATGCAGGTGGCAAGCAAAGTTGGGGTGGTAAGAACACCAGCTCAGCCCTGGCTGGGAGACATCAAGCTTTCTATTCCCTGTGGGAGGTGATATTTCCTTTCCATTCTCCTCCCTTGACCCCAACACACAGAGGAAGAGAGTCAAGAGAACTTTATTGCATGGATTCAGGAGAAGAAAGAGAACACATGAAGCGTGGGCTCCTGTCTTTACAGCTCTAGAATTCCACCAGCTAGTATAATGAGCTCAGTAAATGTACACAGTCAAATGAACAGTTCTTCCCCTTGGAGCGAAGTTGGAAGAGAATGAAAGGATAGAAGTAAAAGCAGAAGAGTTTCCTTCCCTGTGGGCAGAAATTGAATCATGAGAAGAAGGACCTGAATATTCCTCTTGCTTCCAAGCTGACATGATAATCACCATCAGTCACCCATGTCTGAAGAGAAAGAGACTGTGTTCTTAAGAAAGGCCTGTTGCCCCAGGCTGATATATACAAAATTCAACACTATTTTTTTTAAAAGTTAATTAAAGTTGTAATAAAGAGTAGATGTCACTGATCAGAAAGATATTCAGAACAAATTGCACAAATCCTCTCCTCCTTGCCTCACCATGGCATGCAGTGGCCAGGGAAATGGCAGTTGGCCAGGCCTGGGTTAAAAACCAGTGGCTCAGATCTCACCGGGACTGTTTTCAATTGTGTATAATAAAGGGAAACCTTCCACTTCAGGGTAGAGGGTTGTACCTTGCTTGCAACCGGCCAACATTTTAACAAAAACAACTAGGGGGGAAACAAATAAATTGCAAAAATTGTATATTTAAGGAAATTAGAGAAGGAATGAGAAAGAAATTTAGATTTTCAGAGTGGGAAAACCCCACCTAACTATACTAAGTAATGCATGGTGGGAGTCTGGGGAAGAAGGCTGCGAGCTAAGGATATGGCTTGGTCCAGAAGAGATTATATTCTTAGGGAAAGAGAAACTAGCAGAGTTTTTAGCATTCATATGGAACTGGCTTGATGGATTGGAAACAGGGGGAGCTCTAAAGGCAGGTCTAGTGTTCTTATAAGATGCTTGCTGAGTTCTGGGGCAGTGGGGAGGTTGTAGACTGGCCCAGAAAGATAAATGCAAAACTCTCAAAATCTTGGGGTGTTTGGGAGACAAAATCCTGCTAGAAGGAGGGGCTTGCAGCAAACGTGCAAGTCATCTACTAAAGAGTTGCCAAATTTTGAACCTGCATGGGATGGAAGGCTAAATAGCTATGGTCAAAACCTTTGAATAGCAGAACTTTCATGGCTGAGGAGCTCTTAAACACGAGTCCAGGAAGGTCACACCTGAGGGATTAGATAAAAGTAAAAGTTGACTAAGTTACTAAAGCTGCAGCCCATGTTTGAGTGTCTCAGTCCCTGAGTACATTGAGCCCATCCCCTATTAGAGGAAAAGCAAGCTTGCTGGTAGAAGTCATCATTGGAACCTCTGTGGTTTTTTTACACATAGTGTCCAGCATACAATCAAAAATATGGACATGTGGGCAGGAGTGGTGGCTCAGCGATTACGGTGCTTGCCTGGCATGCATGAGGATACAGGTTTAAACCCCAGCACCACGTACACCATGAAGTGTTGGAGCAATGAAAGTTGCATGAAAAAATAAAATTGTTTCTCCCTCTCTCTCTCTCTCTCTCTCTCACTGTCCCTCTCTTTAAAAAAAAAGATGGACATGTGAAGAATAAGCAGGAAAATATGTCTGGAAATCAAGTGGGAGAAATAATAGAAACAAAATCACAAATGATCAATGTATTGGAATTAATAACTTTAAAAAGACTGGATAATATATTAAAGAAAGTAGAGAAGACAGACAAAATGTTGAGAGAATTTCAATGTAAAATTGGAATATATAATAAAGAAGTTATAGAACTGAAAAAAAATTCATGTGAAATTAACTTACCAGATGGACCTAAGAGCAGACTGGATGCAATGTAACAGGACTGGTAAACTGAAGGTCCATAGACAATACTCAAAGTGAAGCACAGAGGGGAAAAATGTGGATACCACAGAAGAGACATGCAAATGGTCAAAAGATCTAATATATTTTTGATTGGAGTTTTAGAAGAACAGTGAGAAGAGGTTGAACAGAAGTAATATTAGAAGGGATGATGGATGAGAATTTTCCAGAAGTTTCAAGACATCAACCCACAGCTTCAAGAAGCTCACCAAACCCCAGAGTGTATAAAACAAAAAAACAAGCCAAGAAACCATACTTAGGCATATCCTAGTCAAACAGTTGAAGATTAGAGATGTAGAGAAAAATTGGAAAGTCAAGTAGAGAAAAAAAATTATTTAAAATTCAGGAAGCAACCGTAAGACTTCTGAAGGCTGACTTTTTAACTGAAACTATGAATGCCAACAGACAATGAAATGACATCTTTAAAGTGCTGCCATGGGGGCTGGAGCGGTGGCTCAGCGGTTTCAGCACTTGCCTGTCAAGCACGAGGACCCGGGTTCAAACCCCAGCACCACGTACACAACTAAGTGTTGGAGCAACTAAGGCCATGTGAAAACTAAATAAAGTTGTTTCTCTCTTTCTCTGTCTCTCTCACTGTCCCTCTCTCTTTAAAAAAAATAAAAATAAAAAAATAAAGTGCTGCCATAAGGAGAGATTGGATCATCTCCCCATTCCATTCCTGTGTTCCCACTTTATAGAACTGGTTATCAGAGCTGGTTATCAGTGGTGGCTCAGCAGTTATGGCATGTGCCTGGCATGTGCGAGGATGCGGGTTCGAACCCCAGCACCAAGTACACGACGAAGTGTCAGAGCAATGAAAGCCACGTGAAAAACTAAATAAAAATTGATTCTCTCTTTCTCTCTCTCTCTCCCCCTCTCTCCCTCTCTCATCATAAAAAAGGAAAGAAAAGAAAGGTCAGGTTGGTTACATTCATACGTGAGTTGGCAACAAGGACTCCAAGACCTTAGACACACACGTGCAGCTCTGTGGCCCATGAGAGAGCAGAGTTTGCTTTTCCTGAAGATGTGGCTGAGCGTTCACATAGCAACTGGAGAAAATAGGTCTTGTGGCTTGTTGCTGGAATTGGAGGTGTAGAACAGAACTTGCCATCGCATGCGCATTGGTTCCTGTACAGAGGCTGTTAGTGGGTCTGGGCTGGGGTCTGAGCTTCTGCTGTCCTGCAGGACACAGGTGATATTAGTGCAGCTTGTCTGTGACCACACTTTGCACGGCAGATAGAAGGTATCTGTTGTTCTGTCTGCCAGTGCTTTCCATACCTCCTTCTGGGAAAATATTCCTTCTCATGCTCCAACTGTGAAGTTCAAGAGTGAGCTCCTGTATTCTTACATACACTGCCTCTCAGATCACAGTCAGTTGACTGGTCAAGGCCCAGGCAGAATCTTCACTGGCTTGTTTGGACTTGGAACCAGAGAGATCCGGTCTCAGATCCTTTCTGTGAGCTCTTTCTGGCCCAGTGGAAGTCATTGATCAATGATGAGGGGCAGAGAGTGTCCCAGTGGTTCTCAAATTCTCAGTTCCAGCTGTCCTTCACATGTGAACAGAGATGTGAACAAGCAGTATTGTGATCTTAGAGGCTATATTACCACTAGATCACCACTGACGGCTAGTGCAGTTGTGTAAAACTGTCAGGCACTCGTCACACGCAGGCCTCTGCTGTTAGCCCCTGAACATTCAAAGCTGAATAGCACACACCCTGATTCAAGAGATCACGCATTTCAGTCGAGTTTGGCATGTGAAGTAGTGAGGTGGCGTGTGCCTGATCCCCTCAGGTGTGTGAATGGAATTCAGGCTTGGGAAAAGTTTCCCAGGGAAGGACTTTCAAGCATGAGTGGGAATTGTGTGGGTAGTCCTGGGAAATTATTCCAGGCAGAGAGAACTTGCTGAGTGAAGGCACGATGACACTATAAAGCTGTGTTTGAAAAACTACAGCCAGCCAGGTGTGGTGGCACCTGCCTGGAGGCAGGAGGTTGAGGCAGAAGCAGTGCAAGTTCAAAGCCAGCCTCGGAAACCTAAGCAAAGCCTAACTTAGACCCCTGTCTCAAAATAAAAAAATAAAATAAAAAAGGGCTGGGGATGCAGTTCAGCGGCAAAGTGCCCCAGGGTTCAATTCTCAGTGCAAAAGAAAAAAGAGGAACTACAGCCAGCTTAAGAGGGAGGTGCGTGACTGACACTGGTTCTGAAGAAACAGACAGTGGATGGTCTTGTGTGCGTCACTTTTTTCTTAAGGGTCATATGCACTTAAAAAACAACTGAAAATAATCCTGACTCTCCGATTCCTCCCCAAATACCTCTGGCAGGTTCCCACTAACACCCCCCACCTTATTTTCCTTAAACAGAAAATTTGTCTTAGGATTGAAATGAATGTTTAAAAAATAAATCTGATCTGCTTTAAATACCAAAATCTGTTTACATAACACAGAGGTTATGACATGGGATGACAAAGCCAGGAAGTTCAAAGCCCTGCAGCCGGCACATTGTATCGAGTTCTGCTGTTGTTGGCATCGCTCAGTGTGGCAGGTCCTGTTGTTTGTTGTTCAGGTCTGAGTGTGCGAAGGACACATTCCTCAGACGGTGGTAAGATTCTTCTTTAGGGACAATCTGCATGTTTTAAAATGCTTTTTAAAAGCAAGAACAACAATGGATAGTAATGGCTATTTCTTATGTCTTTTGAAATGGCATGTTCCAAAGAGGAACTTGAAGCCTTTTTAGGGTCAGACTTTAGTCACTCTAAAGGCCTTTAAAAAACACTTGTGCTTTTATTGACATTTTTGGAGAGCAAAGTTTAATTTGTTTGAAAACTCTTGTGTCTTAGGCAATTATTTCATTGAAGGTGTGGGGAGACTTTAAAGGGGTTGGAGCCCTTGGTGGCCACTCAGGGTAAGTTTGTTGCAGTAGGGTCCATAACATCTAGGACCTGATTGTCAGCTCTAGAATGTTGGGAGCTTGCTTTTGTGTCATCACCATGGACACATGCTCACGGACCGCCCC
>PVKS010036573.1:0-19258 GCA_004027875.1 Aplodontia rufa
CGTCAGGACATTGCCCGCCAGGAAGAAATTCTGGCTCCAGTGAGTTGCCCCCCAGCGCCCTGGTTTTAGGGCCCCATCTTTTTTCCTTTTAATTTCTCCCTATTCGGTTGAGTAAGCCCACCGCCCTGGTCTTAGGGCCCCGCCTTTTTTCCTTTTAATTTCTCCCTAGTCGGCTTCGAAAGCTCCCTCCCTGGTTAGGACCCCACTTTTTTCCAGCGCCGAGGTGTTAGGGCCCCAGCTTCCTTGCTTTTAATTTCTCCCTCTACGGCTTCGAAAGCCCCCACCCTGGTCCAAGGGCCCCACGCTCTCTCCTTTTTAATTCAAGTGCATAAGCCCAACGCCCTAGCCTTACGGCTCACTTTCTTTACCTCAGCATTCTTAGGCTCCTTCTCTCTTCCCCCTATTCCCCATCCCTGCCCTAACTAGGCCCCTCGGAGGATGGCCCAGGCTTGCTGGGTCGTTCTGCCCATTCCTCACTCTGGAGTGCAGTGGGGAGCGACTCCTCGCCCCATCCCTGTCCTAACTCGGCCCCTCAGAGGACAGCCCAGGCTCGCTAGGTCGTTCTGCCCGCTCCTCGATCAGGAACGCTGTGGGGAGCGACTCCTCTTTCCCGGTCCCCAACCCTGTCCTGCCAGCGCCCGGTTCCCAGTGTCCAGCTGGCTTGTAATTAGCAAATTGCCTGACCGCATGACTAAGCTATTCGGCCACTCATTTGTTACAGTTGGAGAAAGGTGTTTGCACTGTACCCTATGGCCTGCTAAAGGTGGGTTACCTTCTCTCCGGAGCTTGCTGCATACCTCATCCTCCTCTGGCCCTCAGGGCAGCCGCCCCACCCCATGGTATCCATGGAAGCCTGGGGGCTAGAGCAATGGCTGAAAGGTTGCAAGGCTCCCTTCTCTTAATTTTAAAGGACGTCCACTAATTCAGGCAGGAGCTTCATTCTCCAGTTAATGCCAGGTTCACCACCAGCCTGCATAACCCAAAAATGCCCTAAAAAAGCCTCATTCTATCATTTTGCAGCTTAACTCCTTTGTAAAAGGGAAGGAGATACCAGGTAATTATCTGCTTGACAGCCATCTTTTACAATGCAAATTGCATGAACTAACGCCTAAAGCGGTTTGAGAAAAAAAGAAAAAATGTTACTTTTAAATTCAAGCGGCTAAAGGCCTAAGGGAAAAGCCAATTGCTCCAAGTTAAATGCTAAGGAGTTTTCTCTTCATTTGGAGGTGCTCAACCAATTCAATGTTCTGTAAATGTTTAAAGTGTTTCATTCTAGGATTTTTCTTCAATGGAAAAAGATGGTTTATATTTGTCTAATATCTTAAAGTTTCATGGATAACCTAAGTTAACAATATCTTGATTTAGTTTCTATAAGATGACATTTGAGTCTATTAAATGTGTTCTTATAAGTTCTATAAGGTAACATACATTTGGATTTATTAAATGTGCTTTTATAGATTGGAAACTAAAAAGATAATTTAAGATTGCTTTAATCTGGGTCTTCACTAAAAAAAACAAGGTTATTTAAAATTCTAACAAGTGTAATTCTATATGTAAAGAGTACAAATGGTTTAAAGTGATTAAAAACATTAAAAAATTTCATAAAGATTATATCAAAATACAGATTTTTTAAAAAAAGGGTCAAGGCATTATGGACCGTGCACATCTCACCATCAAAAATTATCTACTTAAAAACAAAAAGGGGGAGTATATTGCCCCATGAGACCTACTTAATCATATCCTCTTTATTCTTAAAATTTTTAAACTTTGGATGTTAACAATAATACCCACAGCCAAACACCATTGGCATCCTAGTGACTGACCGTATGCACAAGTCATGTGAGAGGATCCCATTGATAACCAAAGGCATGGACCCGACCTGGTCTTAATCTGGGGTCGAGGTCGTATTTGTGTTTTTCCACAGAAAAATGATGGTCCCCAAAAGATTCCAGAACAACTTGTATGTCAGCTTTCTGCTTCTGATGGGACATCAAAATGACAGAGTCCTACTGAGCTTTGTTCCTGCTAGAAGGGATTTCCTGAATCCTCCCTCCTCCGTGTCCCTGCAACAATTCCTGTTCCAGTGAAAGTAAAGGTGAATGCCCAAAACATACAGCTCTATCAAACCTGAAGGGACTTCGGATTTACAGCGGCGATTGTGACAGCCATTGTGGCTGCAGCTACAGCTGCTGCGGCCGAGGGACTGACTATGCACCATTCAGTGGCCACAGGGACAGTGGTAAATAAATTGGCTGAACAAACTGCTACTGACCTAAGGACTCAATAATAAATTAATGAACAATTACAAGTGGACATAATTCTGTTAAACTAACTTGATGCAAAAATTAGAATTGCTGTATGATATTTCACATGTCTTGTTCCCCACTGTTCAAAGATATTTATGTAACACCTGTTTCTTATACTATGCACAATTTGTCTACATCTATATCTCAACTAAGTGAGATGGTGAGAGGCCTTTGGAACAACAAGCTTAGAAATTTAACCACTTTGTTAATTAGAGAAATTAAGGCTCTAATTGAGAGCCGAGTTTCACCTGTCTTTATTTGGCTTGCAACCAGGATGTCAAAAGCCCTTAAAAAATTGATCTGGCATTGCCGCCTGGATTGGAGTATTAAGTTTAGGTACAATTTTCCTCATTTATCACTCTTACAGCTGATGGCAGCAACAACAGACTAAAAATCATGCAATACCCTGCTGGCACAGCAGCAAGTACAAATCCCCCCCCCCTTCCAAGTATGGTTTCATGTGTTAAAAAAAAACATAAGTCCTTGAATCAATGATGGGTAAGATGGAATGGATGCCTTGCTGACCTAAGCCAGGGAAGCAACCATGCTGTTGCCCATCCCCATGACGGGTAAAGAGGGTTATCGCATTCCACAACCTAAGACAGATCCTGGACTCTTTCAAATAAAATAAAAAAGGGGAATTGTGGGGGTCTGACCTTGGGTCTGACCTCCACTCCGTTTCATCAGCTGCCCTGGAGCGATCTTGTTACTATTTGTATAAATTCCTTCAGGAGGGGCTGCTAAGTCCTGCTTTGTTATACAAAAGGTCAAACAGGGTGGGTCAGAATATATGGATTACAGAATGTTCCTAACTTTTGTCTGTACTGAAATCTACATAACACCTGGCAACTCCCTTAGAAGGATTATTGAGTCCTTGGCTGTCTCCCCTCCTCCTCTATAAAAACCCATGTGCCTTAGTAATAAACGGATTCTGAGCTGCCATCAGCTGTGTGTGGTTGCCTCGTTTCCCCGACTGGGAGGGAAGAGGTCCCCGGACGAGGGGGACCCAGGTTCCAGCCGTCGGCACTCACTCTCATCTCCTGATCGGCTCCCGGGGGGCAATACAGCGCCCCACAGAAGTGACATCAGATTTGTGTAACGAAAAAATTGCTCTGGTTGCCTTGTAAGAGTATCTTGAAGGAAGGCTATGATGAATTGTGTCAGAAGTTATTAAGCATTATGTAGGTGATCCCATGTAAGAAATATGTTTTACTTTGTGACTACAGAAGTTGGAGTGTCAAGACAAGACTTCCCTTTCTTACGGGTCACACACACACACACACACACACACGCATATATATTTTGCAGCGCTGGGGATTGAACTAGAAGACATTCTACCACTGAACTACATCCTGAATCTTTTTTTTTTAATTTTTTGTATTGAGACAGGATCTCATTAAATTGCTTAGTCTGGCCTTGAACATGAGATCCTCCTGTCTCAGCCTCCTGAGTCACTGGGATTATAGGCATGTGACACCACTCCTGGCCACTTTTATATTTAATTTTCTATTTTACTTAGTCTAATTCATATCATTTAAAAAGTGCTAGTTGTCATCACTCCACTTATTTCACAGTTCATGAATAGTTGTCAGTTAAAAACAAAACTAATGGAAGTATGATAGCTACTAGTATCGATTATAGTAGGCTCAATGAAAGCCTACTATAGTAGAGATAAACTGATGTCGCCCCCCGCAGGGTTCTGGAGCGGGGAGTGGCTGGAACAGCCTCGGGGGACCTTGGCCATTCCTTGGGGGGCCAGCAGGACATTGGGAACCGGCCGCTGGCGCCGGCAGGACAGGGCTGAGGACCGGGGGGAAGAGGAGTCGCTCCTCGCAGCATTCCTGTGTGAGAAGCGGGCAGAACGACCTTAGCAAGCCGTCCTCCGAGGGACCGAGTTAGGGCGGGGATGGGACGAGGAGTCGCTCCCCACAGCGTTCTTGTGCGAGGAGCAGGCAGAACGGCTTAACTCTGAGCCGTCCTCCGAGGGGCTGAGTTAGGAAGGGTTGGGGAGCCGGGAACAAGGGGGCGAACGCCGACGGGACCTGTATCTTCTACTGCTGCTGATCTGATGTCTCTGCTGCTGCTGCTGCTTCTGCTGTTGCTGTTGCTGCTGCAGCTTCTTCTGACTGCTTCTGTGCTCTCTTCCTTCAGGACGCGGCTGCTTGCTTTCTTGCTCTTCTCTGGCTACTGCTTCTCTTCTGGCTGCTCTCCTCTTTGGCTGCTTTCTCCTTGGGCCACTTGCTTCTTTAGGCTGCTTGCTTCTTTTGGCTGCTTACTTTACCTGACTAGCTGCTACTCTATTTATCCATTACAACAGCCAATAGGGTATAATGCAAACACCTTTCCCCAATTGTAACAAATGAGTGGCTGAATAGCTTAGTCCTGCGGTCAGGCAATTTGCTAATTACAAGCCAGCTGGACCCCTTAGAGTTGTTTACCACCAATTCTTCTACAAGCCAGCTGAACCTCATGTTCCCAACAAACTGACAAATTAAAAAACAGGAGATAAAGTTGATAGGGAAGTGGGAATGAGATCTATCAAGGATTACTTAGTTATCTGGCTTGAGTAACTGGTAGAAAGTGGTTTCATAAATGAAGAAATAATGCATTGGAGGAAGACCATGCTTGATGGTAGAAGATCATGGATTCAACTTTGGACATTTTGGATCTACAGGGCCATGGAAACACCCTGGAAACAGTTGTCCTTTGGAGGGGTCTGGACTGGAGATTTCCATTTTTGTGTCATTAGAGGGTCATTGAGAGATAGTCAGGGATGAAATATAGAGTAAGAAGAGATGATGATCCAGGATGAAGTTTTAAGGAACTCCAAAATCTAATTGTCAGGTAGAGGAGGCTGAACCTGTGAAGAGACTGAGAAGGAGAGTAGGAAAAATACAGATATATTTTTGTGTCACTTGAAGCTAAGGGAAAAATATTTCTAAAAGGAGGGAGAGGTCAGCAGTGTCAAATGGTGCTGTACAGGGTCCTGTGGGATGATGATGAAGCATCTGTTGTTTTTGTGAATGCGTGTGTCAGTGGTGGCCCTAGCGAGAGCTGTTCTGATGGATTTATGGGGGTAGAAACCAGGCTGCAGTAGCTTGAAGAAATGTAGAGGGAGAAACAGACAATGATTTCTTGAGGTGATTACCCTGCTGCCTTGGTGAGAGGCACAAAATTAACTGCACTGTTCAGGAAAGGTGGTCTCAGACAGGCTTTCTGTAGCAGTGGGAGAGCACCTAACTTTCTGAAAGGGTCCCTTTATTGGTCCATCCTTTCTGGAGGTCCAGTTGCTCAGGTGACCTTCAGGCTAAGAAAGTTGATTCCCCAACCTAAAATCTAAGTCACATGCACTATTAATATGAATGTACTTGTGAAGATGTGAAATTTAGGTAGAGAAAGGGTTCAAAGTCTGGAGCACTGAGAAACTCCAACTATTGACATTGCTACATCCTGAAAGAAGGGTCTCTGGGAATCTCCCATGTGCCAGCCCACATGCCATACACCCCTATGTTATAGAAATGAGGGTGCTGAGAGGTGAGGAACTTGTTTCACGTGGCAAGTGTCAGAGCTGGCATTTCAACTGGAGTCCTCTAAATCTTGTGTTCTCCTGTCTGTAGTGCTTTATGCCCTTTAGGTAAGAGTGTATTTGTGCAAAAGGCATCTCATGGGAATGTTTCCCTTTGTCCTCTGTAGGTCTATAGAAGAGGGCTTAGCATACATGGGCCATTTTCAACAGGAAGACTTCTTTCTAAACATCTGCTCCCCTCATTAGATATTCCTCACTCATTTACAAACTGTTGTAAAGTTCCATATAATAATAGTAGCCCATTTTACCATAAAGAATGCATATTAGTTTTCCCTGAACCATGAAAACAATATAAGGATAATAACAATAGGAATAAATCAATAGGAAACAATAGAATTGGAGCATTTGTTATACGGTACATCTTAGAAAAATGTTGGTATCCCTGGAAAATTTTGTTCTCTTTCTTTTCCTATTGGTAAGGTCAAGTTCTGATCATGGGAATTATTATAGGTTTTCCAAACAAACTCTGTCACCAATGAAAACTATTTAGAATGTCAACCAAATGTCAGACATTTGTTTTATTGAATCTTCAAACAGTCTTAAGGAATAGGATTTCTTTTTGTCTTTATTTTACAGATGGGGAAACTGAATTTGTGGTGGATTAAAAATGGCTGCAATTTGTTAACTTTCCATCGAGAAGTAGGGTATTCTCTCCCTTCCCTTGAATCTGAGTTGGCCCTTGTGACTGACTCGATCAACAGCACAGGGTGAAAGGGATACTGCATATTCTGTATCTAACATATTAGAAGCCTGATAGCTTTTGATTTTGCTCCATATGCCATGTAAGACATTCAAGTACCCTGAGGTGGTTATGCTTTGAAAAGTCCAAGTTAACCTTGTAGTGAGCTTACCTGCGGAGGGGAGAGGATGAGAAAGAGACAGACACACAGACCTACCTGGCCAATACTATCTTTTCTAACTATCAGCCCAGAAATTGTCTTGGACATATTCTAACTCATTACCAAAGCGAACCAAACCAAACCAACCCAACTCAACCCAACCCAACCCACAGAAAACAGTTATCAGCCAAAATGTAGGCTCCAAACCTACAACCAGACTTGGATCATACAGCCATTTCCAGGCCTCCACAGACTTTGTGGAGCAGAGACAATCTGTCTCTGCTATGCAATGCCCTAATTCTTAGCCCACAAATCTATGATGATGGTAAAGTGGTTGATGTTTCAAACCACTGAGTTTTGAGGTGGTTTGTTATGTAGCAATAAGGAACTTCTACAGTGTTTCATTAAGCAGTTTTGTCCAATGACAGAGGAAGGAGCAGAGTCTGGCTTCCAACCCACGGCGGTCTGATTACAGAGCTGCCCACTTTCTGCTACCCTGTGTGGTTTCTTCTTTCGGGACTTACAGATTGGTATTTAATTTTCCATTAGATCTCTTAGTGAATTTCTCCTAAGTTAAAGCCTGAACACATAGAAAGGGAAAGAAAAATTTGTTGTGTTCCTTCAACATAACAATAAAAGATTAAAAAACAGATAAGCAAATGTGGACATAATTCTGTCAGACTGTTATTAATTGATTTTCCTACACCTTAAGATATAACTTGGTAGGAAAATCAGAGGAAAATTCAGAAGAATAGCCCTAGCCAGACCTTCATCCCCGTTTACTCCCTGCCCTTCAATTGTTAAAGTGTGATTATATTTTTCCTAATTATTGACTTTTTAAAAATGGTTTGAAATGAAACATGATGAAGGTTACTCCGAGGGATGCAAGTGAAGATTTATATGAAGCAAATGCATTACCCCCCATTACAAATTGCCATGAAATAGGAGCCCATGGAGTCGTTGTGTGGGATCTTTGGGAAATGGCAGGAATTCTGCTTACAGGATGAGTAGGGGATGTTTCTGTAAAAGAGGTTCTGTATCTGCAGCAGCAAATATGTTATGTGATGATAGCCCCGTGGATAGCTGCGTTTATCAAATTCCAAAGCAAATGCTCAAGTGAAACTCCACATAAAAGACCAGACCACAAACCGGAGATTCCCCATGGCACTGGCAAGCTTGCAGAAATATCTGTGGTTTGTGAGCCTGTATATGTTCAAGCTACACATTGTTTATACATGTATCTATTTCTAGTGATGGCAATATACAATGAACAGAGAGGCTTATCTCATACCAAACACAGAAATACCTTGTTGTTTTCTCCTATCTCTTATCTAATCCTGAGTAAGCATGGTGGGTAGATCTCAAAAAAGTTTTATTATGATAGACAACTTGCCAATCCCCATGTTATCTAACTTCTAACTCCGGGCAAGGAAGATGTCAATATTGAGATGCAAGGAAATGTGTACATAGGTGTTTCAGATTAGATTATTCATCAGCTAATATTCACTCTCTCCCCATTACCTACATGTGAGGAGTATGAGTCCACATTATAGGAAGTGTATCTGGCATTGCGATTTGCTGTGGCAAATGAAGTATGTAGAAGATGACAATATGTGAGTTCTGATCCTAGGCTTTAAAAATCCTTTGCATATATCTTCATGAGCATCTGGAAGCCTCTGACTTCTTTCTTTGATAGTATTCTATCTTCCCAGTCAGGGGTTGAGAATGAATACTTGAGGAATAGAGTAGTCCCAACCAACTGAACTTGAGTCTACAGCAGAACCCTGAGGTGTAGTCACAAAGAGTTCTTAGATTGGTTGGTTACTCAGCATTATTGTAACAGCTGCTGACTGATACATTAAAAATATTTCAAATTTCATACAAACAGCTTGTGCTTATGACTCAAGGTGGCAAGTTGGGTGAAACTAGAGGAAAAACCGCTAAAATCAAGCCCTGATTTGAATGGTGTTGAATTTGTGATTAAAAAGGATAGCTGTCAGGGCAAGCTGTCTCTTGCTGTCCCTCTCTCTTTAAAAAATAAAAATTGAAAAAGTGTTTTCACTGTGTCAAGACGTGGCCCACACCTATGGTCCAGAACTACAACCTCATGCTTTCTCTTAGAATTCTTTCTCCTAGGTGCATTTGCTGCTTTATATAGACTGCAATTTAATCATCCCTGCCAAAAGGCATGCCTTTCTTTTGTTCTTACTTTTAACTGCTCTTCTGCATCCTTCCTGAAGGCCTACTGCCTTAGAAGGCCTTGTGTGGAGGAAGGAAGCTGAGTTTCCCTTGAAGGTGGTTCGATTTACCCGCTTGGGGAGGCACTGTGTGGCTGACTCACTCCACAAGCTTGAACACACAGAAGGAAATCTTTTCTGTGATGCCATCATTTTCCCTAGACCACAAGAGACCTCCAGAGGAAGAGTTTGTCTGGGCAGAGATTCAACTGCAACCACATAACAACTCTGCCCTATTTCTTTTTTTTTCCAGATGATATGTTCTAGAGGGTTTTGGCAAGCATTTAAAAAGCATGAAAGTATTTGCCTTCTAGTGTGGGTGCATCAGCATCCTCGGAAACATCCAAAATTCAATCACAGACCAGAACTGCATCTTCACAGCTTCCTGGCTGCAGTTGGCCTTGGTGTAGCTGAGTACCAATGATGGAATGCCAAGCAAGTGCTGGAGTACTTCATTGTGAGATTGAATTAAATATGAAGAAAACAAATTCAAACAGCATTTTCCAAATGACTAACATGTCCTGAGATAGCTGTTTTAAGTTCATTGGCTCTGCTTGCAATAACCCTACCAAGTAAATAATACTATAATTGTTTTATAGATGAAGAGACTGAAGTACATAGAATCAATCAACTTCTGGTCACACAGCGAATTGGCAGAATTATGTTGTTGACAAGGTCTTTTGGCTCTCAACCCAGTCCTCTTTCCATTATGCCTGAAACTTGTCTCACACTTAATTTTTGGCTTTGAAGATAGCATTTGGTGGAAGGGAAAGCAAGTGAGGCTACCTCATGTACTGAGGATAAGGTGTGTTTGGAGCCCTTGTCAGGCAGTTACAGGAAAATTTGGAAACTTCTCCCTTTTAGGCCTTCTGCAGGGCCTTGAAATTGAATCAGAATGGTTGTTTTCAGCATCCAGAGACAAGGCTAGTCAGCTCTGGCCTGTGAGCCTTTGTCCGCTGTCTGGTTTATGCTACAGAGTTAATGCTTGACTTCCAACCTGCAGTGTCTTATATTTGATGCCAAGAACCCACAATATTGCAGACACCAAGCTGGCTCTGAGGGTACATCCATTTTCTGTTGGCATCTTGTTAGTCTCTCATATGAGAAGGAGAGAAGGAGGAAGGTGTGGACTGGGCACCAGGAGACCTGTTTTTTTTTTTGTTGTTTTTGTTTTTTTTTAGGAGAGATAGGGACAGTGAGAGACAGAATCAATTTTATTTAATTTTTCATGTGGCTTTCATTGATCCAATACTTAGTTGTGTATGTGGTGCTGGGGTTCAAACCTGTGTCCTTGTGCATGCCAGGCAAGCGCCATAACTGCTGATCCATTGCTCCAGCCCTGAGACCTGGGTTTTAATATCTGCTCTGTTGTGTGGTTGTGGGAAATTACTTACCACTTTTCAACTCTCTCCCTTTCTGGAACATGAAGAATTAGATGAAACTCCGTTGGATAAAGCAAGGATTAGATTATGGTTTGAATGTTTGTGTGCTATCAATATTCATATGTTGAAACTTAATCCCCAAATTGATGGTATTAGGAAGTAGGGTTTTGGGGAGATGATTAGGTAAGGAGGGTGAAGTCCTTGTGAATAGGATCAGTGTCCTTACGAAAGAGGCTTCAGAGAGCTGTCCTGCCCTTTATTCCATGTGAAGACACAAGAAAGTGGTACCATGTATGAACCAGGAAGCAGGCTCTTGCCAGGCACTGAATTTATGGCTGCCTTGATCTTGGACTTGCCAACCTCCAGAACTATGAGACATACATTTTTGTTACTCATAAGCCACCTAGTCTATAGGATTTTGTTGTAGCAGCCCAGTTGGTCTAAGACAGACCAAAATGCATTTGACTCACCCCTAGAAACCTCTGGGGACATATATGAGCAGCCAGAGGCTTTAGACCAGATTAAAAACTGCAGTTTTCATGATCTCTGGGTTCTTTTCCAGAATTAATAGCACAGGACTGTAGAACATGGTGGTCAAAATTGCTTTCTTACTATCCTCCAAGTGTTAGCTTCTTGAATATTTCCCAACCAGCCTTTGTCACATATTTATAGCTTCTTTTAATAGGAAAATGAACTGGTTCAACCCAATACCCCTGAGTTTCTCCCTTATTCTCTCCACCCATATCTGAGGATTCTCGAGGGTGTCCATATCACCTAGCTCTATGTTGCTCTGCCTTCTCTTTCTACTGAACACACATCTTTTCCCCAGTTGCCTCTTCCTTCTGCCCACGTCAACTCAACATGAACAGCAGCTTTGACTTACCTTTGGTCCTTCTCCAAGAACCACCCACACTTGGCTGCGTAGACAGTTGCCTTTACTGATGTTCTGGCAGAGATGGAGAGGGGGTCGTATCACCTTACAGCACAGCAGTTACTTCAAAACTGAACTTTAGAGCCATCTTTGGTCTAAATCGTCCACAGCCAAAACTGGCACTGAGCATTTCTTTATGGATAGTTTTTCTTTTTGGAAAGCCATTCCCCAATAGTGCTGGTTCCCTTTACTCTCCACACTTACTTACATCTTCTTCCCTTTCTTCGGAGGCCATTTACCTCTGAGCTCCCTGTGTGGTGCCCAAAGTGTACTCATTTTTCTAAAGTATAAAAGGCACTGATTCCTCTTTTTCCTACTATCTTCTTCTAGACTACAAATATTTATCTACCTGAATAAAGACATTTTGTTTAACAAAAGACAATTCGGGGGCTGGAGTGGTGGCCCAATGGTTATAGTGTTTGCATGGTAAGGATGCTAGTTCGAACAACAGCACAACATACATAACCAGTGTCAGAGCAATGAAAGCCATGTGAAAATCTAACTAAAATTGATTCTCTGTCTCTCTCTCTCACTGTCCCCTCTTTAAAAAAAATAAAATAACATCTTCCCTAACTCTTGGTTATGAAATTCCATGAGATACCTGTTTCAAAAGAAAGAAACCAGAAATAGGCAAACACTTCATATCACTCCCCTAAGATGGTAAGAAAATTTATTTCGAAACTCACTGTGGAAAACCATCCATCTAAAGACCTGGACTGAGATTTAAATTTCATAATATGCTGGCATCATCAGGCTTAACCTGGCCAGCCTGTCATCTGGCTCCAGAGTTTCTCAATTCAACTGTAAAATTGTCCAGTTTTGTTCCCAGCCTTGATATTCACTCAGAGAATGAAGATACTTTTAAATTATAGGCAGATAGTTTGGGGATGTTTACAGATGTTCTGGAATTTTAAGCTATTTATTATCTTTACACAAAAGGGGAAAATAATACATTAAACACCTGTTTTTAGTCAGCTTTTTCACTGCTATGACTAAAAGATCCTATAAGAACAATTAAAGGAGGAAAGGTTTATTTGGGGGTTCAGAGTTTCAGAAGTCTCCATCCATAGATGGCAGAGTCCATTCCCTGGGTCTGAGATGAGGCAGAACATCACTGTGGGAGGCTGTGACAGAGGAAAGCAGCTCCGGAATCACATCAGGAAGCAGCAAGAGAGATGAAGTTCAGTTCACCAAATAAATACCCCAAAGGCACTCCCCCACCTCCTCAGGCTACACCCTACTACTCTGCAGCTACCAGTTAATCCCTATCAGGCGATTGATTCACTGATCGGGTTGAGGCTTTCATGAACCAATCATTTCACCTCTAAACCTTCTTGCATTGTCTCGTGTATGAACTTCTGGGGGACACCTCACATCCAAACCATAACAACACCCACATTCCCGTTGCCTGTCAACCTATTTTCAACTCATGGCAAATCCTGTTCCATCTAACTCCCTGCTACTACCCATAGATGGATCATTTTGAAGCAAATCCAGGACACCGAATCATTCTATTCGTAATATTTTAGTACATATCTCTGAAAGGTAACAACTCTTTTAAGACAACATGATCACATTATCATTATTATTCCAAAAAGATTACTAATAATTACTGAATATCATCAAATACGTAGTTGGTGATCAAATTTCCCAAACTGTCTAAAAAGCTTTTTTTAAAAATAATTATTCAAGTCAAGATTCCAATAAGTTTTGTTTCTTGAAGATGTCTCTTTATTGATATGTATCTTTATTCCTTTGTAATTTATTTGCTTCCCCCCTCCCTTCTAGTTCTTTTCCTTGTAATTTCTTTGTTGGAAAACTGAAGTGATTTGTTCTGCAGTGTATTTCATTGTTGATTAGAAACTTAAAGTTGTATCCACAGATATATATCTTTACAAATGTGGTATCTACTTCCAGTAGATGTGGTATCTGATTCTCCCTCTTTGGGTAATGTTTGGAGCTAGTAATGATCATTTCCTGATTTCATTATTTTATTAGGACCTGGAAAATAATCATACTATAACTCAATACTTCATTCTTAATTTATAAACTGCAACGTTTCTTTAAAGAAATACCTTTCTTCATTAACTACTTGGTTATTCTCAAGTGCAGGTAGTATAGGAAAGAAAGGATAAATGCTTCGTGTTTTCCTTTTTCTTTTTAAAGATTAAGCAGAGGGCTGGCGTGGTGGCTCAGTGGTATCGCACTTGCCTGGCATGTGTGAGGACCTGGGTTCAAAATCTAGTACCACTTACACAACTAAGTGTCGGAGCAAGGAAATCCAGAAGAAAAACTAAAAATTGAGTCTCCCTTTTTCTCTGTCTCTATCTCTCTAAAAAAAAGAAGCATTATCTTTTCTCCTTAAATACTACATACAGGGCTGGAGCGGTGGCTCAGCGGTTTCGGCACTTGCCTTGCAAGCTGGGTTCAAGCCCCAGCACCATGTACACAACTGAGTGTTGGAGCAACTAAGGCGATGTGAAAAACTAAATAAAGTTGTTTCTCTCTTTCTCTCTCTCTCTCACTGTCCCTCTTTCTTAAAAAAAAAAATACTACATACAACCTCATTTTATTTCATCAGACATTTAGAGATGACACACTGAATCCACCGGAGACGGAGGCAATAAAAGCATCAGAAATTCAAATCAACAACGGAAGACTGCCCGTTAGCTGGAAGCTCTCGATTTAAAGGAGAAGTGAGCCAAATCTATCAGATTTGACAGAAGTTTCTTAGAAGGTATGTTGGGAAGATTGGATTCATTTTAATTCTTTTCTAATTATTTTATGCATAGGAAATTAAAGTCAATGTATCAAATAAAGACCCAAAGAAACACTTTAAAATTTTGTTTAACTAGTATTCAATATGTAAATTTTTTTAAAGAGAGAATGACAGTGAGAGAGAAAGAGAGAGAGAGACAAAGAGAATCAATTTTTATTGAATTTTCACATGGCTTTCATTGCTCTGACACTTAGTTGTGTATGTGGGGGCTGGGATTGAACCCATGTACTTGTGCATGCTGGCTGGGCAAGCGCTGTAACCACTGAATCACTGCCCCAGCCCCCATCAAGATGTGAGATTAAGTAATAACTTGTCCTACTTAACTTTGTCCAGGAAGTTTTTAACCACCATTGCTATAACAGTTTCCAACCAATGCCAAGCTGTGTCCAGAAAATGACACTGACGGTCATCTTTTCTCTGGTAGCTTCTTGTTATAGTTTGATCTAAAATGTCCCCAAAGGCCCAGGTGCTAAAGGCTTGGTTTCCAGTTTCCAGTGCTCCTGGGAGGTGGTGGAAGCTTTAGGAAGTTGGGCCTTGTGGAGAAAGTTAGGACATTGGGTGTAGGCCTCTGAAGGAAATACTGGAATTCTAGCCCCCTGCCTTTTTCTCTTTGCTTCCTGGATGCCTGGCGTAGCTTGCTCCACCATATTCCCCCTCCTAACATTCTACCTCACCATAGGCCCCAAAACAATGGAGTCTACTGACTGAGGACCAAAATCTCTGAAATCATGAGCCAAAGTAAATTTTTCCTCCTTTAAGCTGATCATCTCAGGTATTTTGTCATAGGAGGGAAGGCTAACTAACACCCACCTTTGGCACAGTTTTTGGGATTTGAAAATAGCCTGGAGTTTGCTGTTTCTCTCAAGGGTCACATCACAATTGCTTTGGTCAGGCATCCTGAAGAAGCTAGTGTAAGAACCCATCATGATGATGCTGTCTGATCTTTTACATACACATTCAAATTCACCAAAAATGCAGTCATTTTCATAGAGGTTACCACTTGCTTTAGAGGTGGTTGTGAACCTGCTAAATCTAGGCACAATATTTCTCCACATTGAGGTCCCAGATTTTAATGGTCAGATAGTCCCTGGGCAGGATACACTTTCCACTGGCTGAACTTCAAATCCAAAATCAGATAGATAATTTCAGAAGAGTAACCCATTGCTTGGATCCTCTGGCTCCTCAAAAAACTCCGTGTGCCTCTCACACAGAACTGAAGCCTATATGTAACACAGCCCGACTGTCCCTTTGCTGCTGTTGCTGTTTGTGAAGATGCTGAAGCCACAGCGGTGGAACTTGGTCACTGTGATCACTTGCACGAGCGCCTCCATGATGGCCAGATTAAAGTTTGCAAAGTTAAAACTGTGACTGGTCTTTTCAGAGTTCCATGTACTCATCCTCAGGTCATCAGCAGACATGTAGGTTTCATAGTCACTGTTGACTGACATGAGGCTGATGTGTAAGCGGGTGCTTTGGCGAGTGCTCTTTGTGGGGTGACCTCCTCCACCAGGTCCACATGTCTCAGGCAGGAGCCTGCAGAGTTGTGGTGGGGGCAGGATCCTGGAGCTGGCCTTCCTCATCTTTCAGATCACTGCTTTCTGGGCCCTAATTGTGCTCTCTGACTTCCCACAGCTTCACAGCTTTATCAGTAGTAAACAGAAGAAAGCAGGCTGCATTCTGCTTAGGAAGTCATCTTATTTTATTGATTTTATTTCCTTCTATTTATAGACTCTCCAGGTAATCAGACTTGGGTTCATGGCTCCGGAATGTGCTGTAAATGTTGTATTCACCCCTGCGATGAACCTGATGGTTATTTTCCTACTCTCATTGAAATATGATAACCCAACTCTCCTTGTCTCTTGTTGGCAGCAGTTCTCTGGGTAGTTAAATTCTATCGTAGAGATGTCAGCTTTATTTGCATAGTTGCCTTCACGTAAGTAGTTTATGCTTCATTATTGTGTCACGATAGTCTCACGTTGTTCTTAGGAAGCTGAAAAATCAAATTTTGATATTTTCTTCATAATTGCCAGTTTTTAGAACGTTAAATTAATTCATTAAATTCGTTCCCTAACCTTTTCCAAAGGTGGCCAATGAGTAACAATTTTAGCATTATAACAATATAAATTTCTACAGATTTAATGTTTTAATTAATTGCAGTTATGATTTTTGTATGCATATATGTGCATATATATATATGTGTGTGTATATATACATATATATGTGTGTGTGTGTATGTGTGTGCGTATTTTTTGTTGTTGTTCCAGGGATTGAACCCAGAGGTGCTTTACCATTGAACCACATCCCCAGTTCATATTTTTTTTTCTTTTTTGAGACAGGGTCCCTGAGTTGCTGAGGCTGGCTTTGAACTTGTGATTCTCTTGCCTCAGCCCCCTGAGCCATTGGAATTATAGGTGTGCACCACCATGCATGGCTCATTGCAGTTATTATTAATATTAATGTTCAGATTGTTCCATGTCTAGCAGTGGAATGCTTTTCAAGTTGCCTCCTGTGCCTTTTTGAAAATCGTGATAGTCTGTGATCATTTCCTTTCTCCTAGTTTGATAAAATATTCCAAATTCATTTGGTATATTGCCCTAGAATAAACCACCAACTACACTTCACTTTTTTTTTTGGTGGCAAAAGTATTTTAGAAACAACTCAAATGTTGAGAATGCTCATAGCCTTTGCATTGGACAGAGCTAGGAAACATATTTGTGGATTTTTTAAATGAGGAAATGCAACAAGAGTTCATGCAGGTAGTTCTAATTGATGTTTTGATTTATAAAGTTTTCTTAATTTAAAAAATACAAACATACTGTTTTTGTATCCTACTGACATTAAAATGGTTATTTCACAGTTTTATCAATATAAGCACTGTTTTCAGAATGTTAATGTTAATGCCGTTACTAATGATGTGTTTGTCTTAGTCTGTTTAGGCTGCTGTAATAAAATGTCATAAAATTGATAGCATATAAACAACCAAAATTTACTTCTCACATTTTTGAAGGCTAGGAATTTGGAGATCAAGGCACTGGAAGATTTGGTACTTGGTAAGGGACAATGTCCTGGTCCTCTGGTGCCTCTTCACTGTTCCCTCATGTAGTTGAAGGGATAAGGCCTGTCTTTGGGGCCTCTTAGTCTCTTATAAGAAAATTAGTCCATTTGTCCATGAATCCAAACATCTCCCAAAGGTTCCACATCTTAATACCGTTCCATCAGTTTCTTTTTAAAAATATATATTTTATTAAGGAATTGAGTTGTTGTACAATCATAAATGCATTTAAAGTAACAACATGATATGCATATACACTTAAACCAGAATTACCCCCTAGATCCCTCCCTATTCTCCCTTCTCCTTTCCTCCACCTATTCTATCCTCCCCCATACACTACATATCTATGATTGCCCTAGATTGTACATTACTATGCTTTTGTTGGATCCAATACATGGGATTAAGTACCTTTCATAATCCAGCCTCCACAGATGAGTGAAGACCTTCGACCCTGGACACTCTGGGTTTGGCTAACTTTGCTCAGCATGATTTCTTCCATTGTGATCCATTTACCTTCAAAGGCTGCAATTTCGTTATTTCTAATTGCTAAGTAGAATACCAGGGTATATATATACCATAGATTTTGGATCCATTCATCCAATGAGGGGCATCTGGGTTATTTCCACAATTTAGCTGTTGTAAATTAAGCTGCTATGAACACAAATTTTTCTGTGTCGCTGTAATGTAATGATTCTAACTCCTCTGGGAAAATACCCAGAAGATGGATTGCTGGACTGTGTGGTGGGACCATCCCTAGTTTTTTGAGGACTTGCCACTGCTTTCCAGAACAGCTGTACCAGTCTGCATTTCCACCAACAATGTGCTAATGTTTCTGTCTCCTCACAACCCCTCCAGCATCTGTTATTGTTCATATTCTTATTTTTTGATAATCTGACTGGAGTGAAGTGAAATCTTAATGTAGCTTTCATTTGCATTTCTCTGAATACTAGTAATTTAGAATACTTTCTCATGTATTCATTAGCTTGCTCAATGTCCTCTGTTAAGAAGCTTCTATTTAGCTCTTTGGCCCATTTATTAATTGAACTGTTTGTGTATTTGATATTAAGGTTTTTGAGGACTTTGTAAATTCTGGATATTATTCCTCTGTCAGAAGAATCACAGACCATGATTATCTCCCATTCTCTAAGTTGTCTCTTAACAATTTTGACCAATTTCTTTGCTGTGCAAAAGCTTTTTAGCTTAATGGCACCCCACTCATTGATTTTTTACTTTAATTCTTTCACTTTAGAAGTCTTGTTGAGAAAGTTTATACACAGATGTTAGTTGTTTTATGCTTACAATGCAATTTACATGTCTTGAACTAGCAAATCATCATCTTCTTTTAAAAGGTAAATAGACCTGAACGCAAGATGCTTTCTGGGAGATGAAAAGTAGCCAGCAGTGGTGTAGTATACTGGATAAAGTTCTTTTTTCTCCCAGAGAGCCTCAGCACTGTTGTGGTACACCTGCTAGATTATCCACTGGTAAGGAAACGTGCTATGTACATGAAGTGTAAAGGAAGCACCAAGGACATAACAAGCATGCATTTATTTTGCTGTTTTCCCCTTAATTCTTCTATTCTATTCCATTGGTCTTCATTCCTATGTTGATACCAGTACCATGCTGTTTATAATACTATAGCTCTATTATAGTTTTAGATCTGGTATCGCGAATCCACCTGTTTTGTCTTTCTTGGTTAGTAATGTTTTGGCTATTCTGGGTTTCTTGTTGCTCCAAATGAATTTGAGAATTGCTTTTCCTATATTTGTAAAGAATGATATTGGTATCTTGATTGGGATTGCATTGCCTCTATATAGTGCTTTTGGAAGAATGGCCATTTTAATTATATTAATTCTGCTCAACCAGGAGCTTGGGACATCTTTCTATCTTCTCAGGTCTTCTTGGATTTCTTCAATGACCAATAATTTTCGTTGTAGAGATCTTTGATTAATCTTGTAAGGTTAATTCCCAAGTATTTTATTATTTTCAAAGATATTGTTAATGGGACTGATTTCCTGATTTCTTCTTCTGCCCTATAATTAGTGTATAGGGAAGTTATTGATTTATGGGTATTGGTCTTGTAGCCTGTTGCTTTGCTAAATCTGTTTACAATTTCAAGCAATTTTTTGGTGGAGTTTTTTTTTTT
>PVKS010036574.1:0-19254 GCA_004027875.1 Aplodontia rufa
CGTATGCCAGAACTGGCACAGGGCTCCCCAGTGTCAGGAACACGGGCCCCATCAGTAGCCCAGTGGGCTTTGTCCTTATGGCCTGAGTTGACTGCTCCAGCTCTGGTCATCACATAGGCCTTCCAACTAGCTAGACAGTAGTAGGGGATGAGAAGGGCCTGTTCCTCCTTTAACCACACTCCCAGAGATTGCATGACCACTTTCACCTACCTGTCATTGGCCTGAACCTTCGCAGTGGCCTCACCTCGCTCCAGGGAAGTTGGGAAATTAGAGATTGGAGACTCTTCACTGGAGGCTGGAGGCTCTGCCAGACCAGAGACCATGGCTCCAGTGTGGCTTCCTATTTTCCCAGAACTCCACGATGGCCCCTCTCAGGCCCCAGCATGGGACAGGGCCTGCACGCCCTCACCAAGTCTCTATCCTGAGCCTGAGAAGGCCTGTCCACCTGCCCCATGGGTGGGCTCTTCATGGGAGCCTCTAGGGGACTTTCCAAAGGAGAAGTGTCTGTAAAGGCCTGCTAATATAAGCAACACTTGAACTCTCACTGGGAGAGAGGCCACTCCAGAGAGACCCTTGCCAAACCTGTGACTGCCTGTGGAGGGTGTGTTGGTCTGGGTCTGAGGCCAGGGCGACTGGCACCATCTTCCAGCATGGTGGAGTGTGGTGTGCAGTCATCTTAGCGAGTGTGGCTGTTGGCAGCCAAGGTCTAGTGGAGGTGGTGGAGTGGATGGCTCTGTCTGTGTGGCACCCTTCACTGCAGGCCCAGCTCTGCTCACGCCCCAACACACCTGAGGCCCCTGGGGCTGGGGAGCTCAGCATCCCTGGGGACTGTAGCTGTGGGTGGGGATGTTGGGGGGGGTCTTCTGCAAGGGAGCTGGCAGCCTCCACAGGGGAGGGCTTGTCTGCTGAGGAGACAAGGTCGCCTAGGGCATCTGCAGATTCACGGGGTGGCTGAAGAGCCACCTCCGCTCTCTGGTCCTGTCACCAGTAACCGGGGCTGCACCTGCCTGCTGTCCTTTGCCCTGAAGCCAAGCTACACAGCTGCTCTGGGGCTGGTGAGGACTCAGCTCCCTGCCTGCTGGGTGCCCAGAAAGCCCCCAGAGGCCAGAGGCCGCTGCTCTGGCTCTCACCTCCTCCACCTCAGCAGCCAACTCCTGTGTCACTACCCTCCCACTCCTGGAGCACAGCTGCAGCATGCATTCACCCCATGTGGTGACAGGGGTTGATGCAGCCTGGGAGGTCCAGGAAGGCCTCCACACATGCCCGCTGCCGCAGCCCTCCTCCACATGGCCCCTGCTCTCTGCTGAGGGCAGCGTTTTCTTGTGCTCAGGATCCTTGTGTTCTGTTCTCTCCCCAAGGTGAGGGCGATAGATGAACCCAGCAGGGAACAAGGGTGGGGCTCAGGGACTCAGGTCCCTCTGAGAGTGACAGGAGATGATGAGGGACACTCATGCTCTGACTCGTGAGAGGACAGCAAGGAGGCTCTGTCCTCGGCTAGGCGAACACCCTCACCAGGAGCCTCTGTTTCAATCCAGCCTCCAGGATGGAACAGGCTGACGCGGTCCTTGTGCCCCCTTTCCTCCTGTGACCTGTGTACCCACACTGCCACAGGCTGGCATCTGTGAGGAAAGAGAGCCCTTCCCAATGCCAAGAAGGAGAGAGGAGAGGAAGCCATGGGTGAGCTCAGAGCCGGGGGACTCAGCTGGGGACTAGGACTCCCACCGCGGGGACAGCCAGGAAGTGCTGCAGCGCTGAGCCGCAGCCCTGGAGGGCAAGATTCTGAGGAGGGCAGTGTGGCCCAGCTGGCTGAGGAATGAGTAGAACCAGGAAGAGCCATGTCCCCTCCTGTCCTACACATAGTACCGTCCAGGCCGGGAACAAGCGGACCTGACGACTGAGTCCCGAGGCTCAGGGTACTGCCCTGCCAGAGATGGCCAGAGCCCTCGGTGCCCTCACAGTGGCCTGCTGGTGCCCAAGTCCTCCTCATCCTTCCCTGGGGTCTTGGACTCAGGGGACCATGGGGCTGGCCCTGCTGTGGCAGGTTCTCATGGGAGCCAGGGGCAGAGGGCAGAAAGAGCCTCTCAAACGCAGTGTGAACTTGAAGTCCTAGTGCTTAGTATGGGGATGGCTTATAGTTCTTATAAGCTGATGTACTGCAGTTCCCCTTCCCAGCTTTTCCACATTGAACTGTATTGCTTTTGCTGAGAACAAAGGTTATTTCTGAAAATGGTAACTTTTCCCTCTGTAGAATCGGTAAGAGCAGCCCCATCCGAGCCCCCACTGAGCTCAAATGATTTCAGCATGTCAGCTCCGCTGCCTCCTCACCCACACACCCAGCCACCCACCAACCACCCAGCCATGCATCCATTCATCCCATCTGCCCTTCATCCATTCATCCATGCACCCCCCCACCCCCCCATCCACCCATCCACCCATCCATTCACCCATCCACCCATCCATCCATCCATCCATCCATCCACCTAGCCATCCACCTATCCATCCATCCATCCATCCATCATCTGATCTACCCATCCATCCATTCACCCACCCTCCACCCAGCCTCCATGCATCTGTCAGCACATCCATCCATCCATCCATCCACCCAGCCTCCACCCACCTACCCACCATCTACCCATCTGTCAGCACATCCACTCATTCTTCTGGTGGGATTTCCCCCTGCTGGGAGTTCTGCAGCAGATCTGCAGGACACACAGGTGCCCCTGCAATTGGGAGCATAGTAGCCTGGCCCCTAGGGTCAGCAGAATTGTCCTAGAAACCTTGCTCCCACTTTGAAGATTTCCAGGAAGTGCACGTGACCTAGAGCAGGGTCAGCCCTGGAACTCCTTTCTCTCCATGGTGAACTAGGCCTCAACAAGCTTCTGTGTGGTCATAAACCCCAGCTGTTCTGCCTGGGATTTTCCTGCAAAGGGGCGTTTTTGTCTTTTCAGCACTTCAGATGAGGCAGCTCTGCACCTTGACCCCTGGGGAGACAGGAGGAATCTGCCTGGGCGGCAGCTTCTTATTGCTGATGCTGGGATTGGCAGTGGCCCAGGCATTTGCCCCAAGGTTTTCCTGATCCAAGCACTGAGGGCAGGACCAGGTGCTGGGTGACAGTGACTAAGGGTCCAGGTGGGGTCAGGCCTCGCCCCAAGGCCAGGGAAGTTAGAAGAGACAGTTAAGAGGGCTGACCCCAGGCAGGGTCCCAGGAGATAGCAGGCCACACCTGCCCCTGGACAAGGACAGGAAGGAGGAAGATAAGTGAGGGGAGAGATGGGGAGGAGGAAAGGAGACAGTGGAGGGGAGCAGGTCTGGCTTGCACACTCATGCAGGGAGAGGGACAGACTCCAAGAGATATAGCCCTGGGGGCGCCACTCACTGTGAACCTGAGGAAGGAGTCTCTTGCCAGCCCCATGCAAGTGGGCCCACCCTGCTCTTCTCCTCCACCTGGACTTCCCCTGCCACCTCTGACCCCCAGCCCCTCCTCACCCTCTGGCGACCTTAGCACCTGCCAGTAAGTCACTCCACTGTGCTTTTAACTCCTGACTCACCACCAAGCCTGCCCCTTGGGTTGCCCCTGCTCATCCCCTGGGCTCATCCCTCACTGTGACCTTGTCTTTTGGGCCCTGGCCAACAACCCCAAGACCACACCCCAACCTCCACAGTCCCGAGTCAAACCCCAGAAGCTGAGTCTGCTCGGACTTCCCATCTCCTTGTGCTTTGCTCCAGCGCTGGTGTCCATCCAGCTGTTCCTGTCCCCACTCAGGCCTCAGCTCATCAGCCCCAAGTGCACTCCATGGGCCAGAGCCTCCCCTTATGCCCCCTGTGCTGCTGGTACCTCATCCAGGAATGCAGGGGGGGGCCTCCTGACCCAGCCTGCTGTCCAGCGTGGCACTGCCCTCCCTCTCCAGGCCCTGAGCTCTCCACCCTGCCTGGCCTGGGACAAGCAGTCTCTCCAGCTCCACCCCTCTCCCCTCTGCTCCCACCTGTTCTCCCTGAGTGCCCCTCGGTGTGGATCTCCCTGCTGAACGGCAGACCACAGGGGCAAGACAGGCGTTCAGGCCCCATACTAGGTGCTCAGTGAGTGCCGTCCTTAGGCGTCTGGCTGGTGGTAGCAGGCAAGGGCCTCCATCTCTCCTGAGCTTGCTGTCAGGACCTTCATTTGGTGGGGGCTGCTGCCTTCTCTCCTGGGGGCTTCCTGGGGGTAAGAGCCTCACCCAGTGAAGTTGCGGAGATTGGCTGCCTGCAAACCCTTCTCTTGGCCTCCTGCAGAGGCTCTGGCCTCCCACAGAGGCTGCGAAAACCTGGCCCAGGTGGGAAGGAGGCCCTAGGAGCGTCCTGCACTCCTGTGAGGCCAGCCCTGCTCCCCACAGCCCAGGGCTCAGCAGCACATCAGAAGTGCTAGGCGTGGATACTTGAGCGGGAGCCCATGACCATCAGCTCTGTTCAGTCGCCCTTGAGAACGTAGAAGGAGTCTCATGCCAGGTCTGCCCTGGCATGGTCCCCAGCAGAGCCCGGGATGGGGCGCTCCTGAACTTGGCGTGTTTGGTTCAGCAGGAATTCGCTTCCTGCCCTGCCACAGGAGGCCGTAGGTGTGCTGAGAGTCTCCCCAGTGCCCCATGGCTGCACTGTGATGGGATGTCCCTGTTTGGGCACCTCCACCTCAACCTAGGCACATGGCCACAGGCCTCACTTCACCTGTGAAGGAGGATAACTAAGTGCCCCCCCCACCCCGGGCTGGGTGCAAACCCAGAGGCCTTGAGAATGCCAGCTTGTTCTACCACTGAGCTACGCCCCCAGCCCACGCCAATTGTCTTTTTAACATGCAGCTGCAGGGCTCAGTAAGCTCAGGCCTGGTTCCTGAAAGTTCACAGCTCAGACTTTGTAATTACCTGGGAACAGCTCTGTAATTACCCCGAGGCCAACTCCGAGGTCAGGACAAGATCATGGACACAGACGGCAGGGCTCCAGGGCTCTGGACACCCCTTGCCCAGGGAGGAAGACAAAATCCTCAGGGGCCCCAAGCGGGGCAGGGGTAGGGGGCAAGCTACACACGCTGCTCCCAGAATCACTCAGCCACGGAGGGATGTCCAGAGACAGCAAGAGGAAAAGCGGGACGAGAGAGGGCCCAGCTGGCCCCAGGCTGGACAAAGCCAGGGCCAGTGGACTTTGGGGAGCAGAGAGGTTCCCCTGAAACCAATGCATGCTCCTGGCAGCCCCTTGAGACTGATGTGGGGGGAGTGGAGAGATGACTGCTAAGTGGGTAAACCCCTGCCCCACACAGTCCCAGAGGCCCCTATAAGAACAGGGCAGACTGGAGGGTAGGGTGATAGGCTGGGCTAGGGGCTGTGGGGGGCTTGTGTGCTGTTTGGGGCCAGAGGAATGGCTTGGCATGTCATGGAACTGTGTGGGCCTGCATTTTAAGTGAGGAAGGTAGAGGTGCTGGGGTCGATCACTGTAACTGTGGCTGGGGGAGAAGAGATCTGAAGAGTGTCTTAGGAGTGAGGGAGATGGGCGGAGGCAGCCAGCTCCAGATGGCGAGGGAGGAAGTCAGGGCAGGGCCAGACCAGAGGAGCATGGAGAGGGTCTCCCGATAAGGTTGACTTCCTGTCTCAGACACAAGCAGGGGACCCACTCATACAGACACTCCTACACTAGTGCTCCTAAGCAGGGACCAAGAGGAAGACTAAAATAGACCTGGACACTGGACAGGGTGCACCAGTGAACAATGGTGAGGAGAGATAAGGACAGGAGGACGTTCCAGGAACCATAAAAAGAACAAACCAGAACTTCCCCACCGGACTCCGGGCTCGGGCCCTTCTTTGAAGTCTCTTACGGTCGCTGTTGCAATAAGCCTGCTGCTGGCTTGCTGTCTCTGTGTCCCGTTCTTCACTTCTTTGCTGAGCAGAGACAATGAGCCCAAGACTCCTAGATAGCAACAGGACGTCTTGGGAAAGGGCCTTGACAGGCGGGAACAGGGGCAGCCAGAGTCTGGGGAACTGCCTGCCCTGGGACAGGCCCCAGCAGTGAAGGACCTCAGGTGCAAGCAGTGGGTCCCTAGTCCTTTCCCCCCCACCCCCGTGCACCCTACCACCCACCCAGTGCATATGTGGACACTTGGAGGGGTATGGTCACTTCCTGAGAATTCCTCGAAGATGTTTCTGGTAGTCAACCGGTCATGCAGAACCACGTGCGTAAGCAACATTGTACGGCTTTCCATAGATGCCTTGAGCAGGAGCTGAGTGGTCACTGGGAATGGGGGATGTGCTGTGAGCTTGGTGCCTCTCAAGATGGCATTCTGCCCCTCACCAAGGCTTCACTACTCTGCAAAGGCTCTGGGGTCAGACGGACAGACAAGAGGACCTTCCACCAGGAACTGTTTTCAGCCTCTCCCCAAATAGCCCTCAGCCCTAACCACGGCCTGGGCTTGGCTGCTTCAGAAAGACCTCAGATCCTCGGCTCGGCCACTCCAAGTCCCTGAGTGTGGCCTCGGCCACGGAGACCTGCACTCCATGGGGCTCATGGTGCTATCTGGCAAGGCGTTCCCAGATGGGTTGCCCTGCAGCTCCTTCCTGTTGGGGACAGGTGGTATCACCTCTTCCTGCCAGAAGCAGGATTCTCCCCTGAGCCTGGCCTGGGTTGGACCAGTCCTCAGCAGGACATGGAGTATATTGGCCACATAGGGGTCCCTGGAGGTCCTCTGGACTGTGTGATAGTGACACCTGGAGATCAGGAGAGGGCTCACCCATCCCTCGTTCCTCAGACCTGGGTGGGGGGCCCAAATCGGCCCTATGGAGGCTCTGTTTGGCCCCAATATGCTGCTGAAATTCTCAAGGGGCAACTGCCTAGAGGCACCCATCCCCCAGGACAGGGCCATTTGCAGTAGAAAACCTACAAACAGAAGAGAAACAAGCATGTCAGTCCTGCTGGGATTTAGAGAGGCAATCCAGTCCTACAGGAAGGGATGTCCACTGTCAAACCAGCCAGGGTGGCAGCTCCAGCTGCCAGGAGGGAAAGCCTCGCAGGCCTCCTGAGACAGAAGCACTCCTGGAGAAACCTGTCCCGGCACACACACATGGGCAGATCCAAGTGTCTGAGACTCAGCCCAGCACCCCTGCCCCCCAAGGGCAATCAGCTACATCCGCTTGGTGCTCTGCGGCCAGCAGGGCCTCAGGAAAAGGCAAAATGTTACACTGTGAGCATACATGTGTCAGAACATGCATGAAATGTGTGAGTGCATATACCAGAAGGAAGTGCTAAATCCGCTGTCCATTGCCATCCACAGTGACACTGCATGGCCTGTATTCTGCATTTTCAAGCATGTTATAAAAATGCAACACTTCATATTCACAGAAGCTATAAGCAGGAATTTGCACTATTACTTGTGATTCAACTTAATGAACTTATTGATTAGGTACTGGGATTTGAAGCAGGGTGCTCTATCATTTGCACCCTCAGCTCTTTTCATTTCATCTTGAGACAGCATCTCACCAAGTTTCTGAGGCTGGCCTCGAGCTTGCGATCCTCCTTTTTCAGCCTCTGATTTGCTAGGATTACAGAGCTGTGCCACTACACCAGGGTTATTCTATTTTGGGGAACAGGATCTGATTCTGTTGCCAAGGCTTCAAGCTGGACTCAAGGGACACTCCTGCCTCAGTCTCCCATGCGGCCTGGAGTATGGGTGAATATTGCCATGTCTGCTTGCTGTTTCTTAGATCTGAGAAGCAGAAACACCTGTGCCCCTACCTGAAGAAGCACATTGTCTGTGTCCTCTTTTCTCAACTGTATACTAAAGTGAATGAGGTCCCTGCGATGGCGCCCTGGGCTCCCAGGCCACCCCTCTCCATGGGTCCAGAACATCTGTGGCTGTGCAGGGGAACAAGGCCTGCTGCCTGCACGGCTCCAAGGCTTGGTTGGCCATCGTAATTTGGGGGCAAAGCCACAGCACATCCTGCCCCCACTTAGTCTCCAGGCTGTTTCCGTGGAGACCCACAGCTGGCAACAAGTGTCCTTTCTGGTAGCAGCAGTGACACATGGGCAGGAATGCTACTCCACAAGGCAGCAAAGAGAATGCAGACACACCCGGCTCCACTCTGGCAGGTGTGCAGGGAAATCCCATCCCAGGGACCAAGGCGGCTGGGCTTGGGCCCCAGGGAGCACCACGCCCACACTGGGCAAGAGCTGCTGCCCTCTCCCCCTCCCACATGCCCGTCCTCCCTCCCGCCTCTGTCTCTCCTGCTCTCTCTCCCTCTCTCCCCCAGAGACGAGGCTCTGGGGAGAAAAGACAGTAGCAAGGTGGCCAGGGAGGACCAGAGGAGGGAGGCTAATCCTGAGGGCTTAGCTCCAGTCCAGAGTCAACAGCGCAGTCCGGGGGTGGGCGGGGGCATCCGGCGTCTCCGCTCTCGTGACTTCTGAGGCTGTGCTGCTCAGCAACTCCAGCCTTCTCAGTGCAGCTCCTCCGTGAAAACAACCCACCCGGAGACAAAGGTTAATGACAGTGGGTCACGGGACTGCAGCTCCTCCCCGTTGTCCCCTGAGACAGTGAGCCCTGAGGCCAGTGGATGAGGGCTATGGAGGGTTGCCAGTGACGATCCTTTCCCCTGAGCTGTCCTGGGCTGGCAACAGTGCCTGCAGGGCGGTGGACACCGCAGGGTCAGCCCCAGCCTGGCTCCCAGCTCTGCCCTCCAAGCCCAGGGCAGTGAGATCATAGCTGGACTTCCCACTCACCTTCCATGTGGCCAGATGCTGTTGAAGGATGAAGGAACAGGAAGGAGCCCTTCATGCCCGCGGGTCCCTGCAGCGCTGGCCAGTGCATCCTCAGGCTATTGTCCTGAACTGCCACCTGACCAAGGCAGAGGCTGAGGTGCCATGGATAGTGGCTGTCCCCTGCAGTGGGACCCCTGGTGTTCCAATGCCATCTCAGTGACTGGGTCTGTGGTCAGTCTCTGCAATCCAGTCTTAGGAAGGGATCGATGGGAGGCTGGGTACCTCAGTGCTTCTGCTGGTGACGACAGGGCCCTGCCCTGACCAAATCTGGGTACACAGTGGCCAAGCAGCTGAGCCTTCTGTCCTGCTGCATTCAACATAACCACAGTTCCCAAAGTGGGTGCCTCTGCAGCTCATCCCCATCGGCCTCTCACCTGGCAGTCACCCCTTTCCCCTGGATGGGGGCAGAGACAGTAGAGCAGAAGCCACCAGGAGAGGGGCCAGATGCTCCAGTCTCGGCTCAGCCTGGCTCGTGGCACCCTGAGGATGATAGCAGCCACCCCATGGGGGAGGTCCAGACACCTGACCACACTGGGACCCACCATGGGGCCTGGTGATGTCCTAACACTGCCCCTCGACTTGCTGGCCTGGTCATTGCTGAGCCTGCAGTGACTGACAGCCCCTTCAGACTCAGGCTCCTCACCACAAATGGCCACAATGACACCTGAGAGAGGACCCTGTCCCCAGGCAGAAAGGTCCTGGTTGGACAGCCTCTTTCTCTGCCAGGAGGCTGGTAGGGGTGTGGCCATCCCTGGAATTAGAACAAGGCCAGGGGCCCAGGGCACAAGGTGCCAGGCCATGTGGTACCCATCACAGCCCTTCCTGCTCCCTGCTGCTTTGGTGGGCTGCAGCTTCCAATTCTACAAGGCCAGGGGTGTGTCTGACTTGCTCTGTTCAGTGGCCTGTGGGCGGAAATTGCACATCACTGACCCCTGGCCTGCATGCACAGACACTGAGGTAGAGCTACCCCGGAGGGTCATCCAGCCCACAGGACACTCTGTATGAGCAGGATATAAATGCTTGTCTGCTGTGTGGGACTACTGGGTGTGCTTGTTACGCTGTGCACCCTTGCTTACATTAACTAAAATGTCACATTTCCCACCATCTGAAAGGTGGGGTGTCTTGATACTGAAGAGCAGAACACCTGAGTTACCCAGTTTCCCATTGCTGGGACAAATGCCTGAGGCTGTCGCTGGCTGAGGAGGAGAGGCTTATTCTGGCTCATGGTATTGTAGGTTCCTGGCCATGGTCACTTGGCCGTGTCACCTTGGCCTGTGGCAGCGCATCATGGTGGGGAGAATGTGGTGTAGCAGAGCCTATCACCTCATGGCTGGGAACAGAAAGGAAGGAAGGAGATGAGTCCCATGATCCCCTCCAAGGGCATGGCCCCATGACCTCAAGACCCCGGCAGGTGCCACCTGTCCCACCAGCACCACCTGGGATCAAGCTGTCCATGCATGCATTAGGGGACATTCCAGATCCAACCTGTAGCCACAGGTGCTCAGATGCGACATCACAGCACCACATTGAGATTCGCCACCCGGGTCACAGGGAGCAGCACCATCAAAACACGCTTAAGGAAAGTTCAATTCAAAATGTGAAGAGGGGCTGGGGTGGTGGCTCAGCACTTACAGCTCTTGCCTGGCATGCACAAGGACCTGAATTCAAACCCCAGCACCAGGTACACAGCAAAGTCTTGGAGCAAAGAAAGCCACATGAAAAACTGAATAAAATTAATTCTCTCTCTCTCTTTCTCTGTCTTTTTTCTTTTTAAATTTTTATTTGATAAACATGGTCTTGTCCCTCTCTTTTAAAAAAAATATGAAGAGGGGCTGGAGTGGTGGCTGGGCAGTTAAAGCACATACTTGGCATAAGCAAGGACATGGGCTCAAATCCCAGTACAACATACACATCTAAGTGTTGGTGAAACAAAGGCCAGATGAAAAAATAAATAAAATCTATTCTCTCTCTCTCTCTTTTCCCCCTCTTTTTAAAAAAAACTGTGAAGAGGGGCTGGAGCGGTGGCTGGGCAGTTATGGCGCTTGCCCAGTGTGCACAAGTACATGGGTTTGAACCCTAGCACTCACATACACGACTGAGTGTCGGAGCAATGAAATCCATGTGAAAAACTCAATAAAAATTGATTCTCTCTGTCTCTTTCTCTCTCACTGTCTTTCTCTCTTTAAAAAATTGTTTAAAAAAACTATGAAGAGATAAGAGCTTAACTCCATTAAACAATTAAAATCTTAACATAAGGACAATTCTTGAGGCATGATGTCGATGTCAAGAAGACCCCACGCAGTCACTGGGGTTTGGGCAGGAGGGAGGGAGTGGGTTGGGCAGCGAACAGCGACTACCCAGCTGCCGGCAGGGCCTTCTCCAGCCCAGTTGAAACTTGGCCAGGGAGGAAGGGCAATGGTGGCTTGGCCCATCCTGGGGCTCAGCAGCATCAGGGGATGGGGGTCCAGCTCCTGCTGATGCTCCTCACATGCCTGTGGGGCAGAGACCCAGCAGTTCACCTGAAGCAGGCAAGCTCCTGGTCATGTTGGGAGGAGCCACTCCACCAGGAACACAGAGGCCAGTGAGGGGAGTCAGGAGCCAGAGAGTATGGGACCTGCCCCAGGGCTGCAGTAGCTGGAGGCCAGGGCCACCTGGAGGGTCTGAGTGGAGTCTTGAATCCAGAGGCAGTGGCAGAGGGGACACATGGGAGACTCCCAGCAGAGGGAGCAGGGTGGGTACAGGGCTGAGGTCAGAGTTCATGGGCAGGGCAGGCAGCATCCTGCTGGCCAAAGCCCTTAGAGACATCAGAGGGTTCTGAGCAGAGGGGATCTGTTCACAATACCTGGGCGAATCAAAGCCATCTGGGTGGTGTGAGGCCTTTACTGCCTGCTGTGGCCTTTCTGAGTTCCAGAAAGGAGTTCCCTGGTTGTCCCCCCAGGCTGCCTAGGACCCCTGCAGTGGCATCAGAGAGACCTGGACTAGACAGGAGCTCCTGCCTCAGGCCCACACAGGGCTGCTGGTCAGCAACGCTCGGCTCTGCAGCAGAAGGGTTGGGTCTCACCAGGACTCTCCCTGTGGCATATAATAGATGGGGCCCATGAGGGATGTGGGAGCCACAGAGAATGTCAGGGTGATGCTAGGAGCCCCCAAAGGACTTGGGAAAGCCTCTCCAGGAAATGGCCCAAGTCCCGATGGGTCAGACCCCACCTGCTCAGCCCACATGGCCTTTCTGCCACAGCCATTTCCGACACCTTCTCAGGAAACAGCTGGTATTAGCGTGTTTGTCGTATGCACATAGAGGATGTAGGGGCTCAGCAGGTCTAAGTCCCCGTCCTGCCATTCCCAGCTGCTTTGCCAGAACTTCTGCAGGGCTGGGGCAAGGAGAAAGCCAGGGACCACATGCCTGGGCTGTGCTGCGGAGCCTTCGGGGCAGGGACTGTGCCCTGTCCCCTGCCTTCTTCCAGGGGCCTTACCTCCTCCCAGCTCCACATTGTCCTTAGGCTGCTGTCCCACGTCCCCGCCTCCTGCCTGGAGTCATTCTCATCCTGTCTCTCTCCGTATCACTCCATCTCTTTCTCTGCCGGTTTGTCTTTCTCTCTTGGTCTCCCTCTGTCCATTCCTATCTCCATTTCTTTCTCTATCAATCTCTCAGTTTATCTCTGTCTTTCTGTGTCTGTTTCTGTGTCTGTGACTCTGTCTCTGTCTACCTCTGGGTCCCTTTATCTTTCCGTGTCTGTTTCTGATTCTGTCTCTGTGTCTCTCTCTCTTTCTCGGTGTCTCTGTCTCTGTGTTTGTTTCTGCCTCTGTCTGTCTTTGTCTCTGTATCTCTCTGTTTCTCTGTCTCTGTCTCTCTCTCTGCAGCCTCTTCCAGAAGCCCGCCCTCCCCTCCGCTCTGACCCCTGCAACCCAGATGTTCTAAAGCTAAGTCTCATCCTTCTGGCCTCCACCCTTCTGAGTTCCCCAACATCCGGAGCAAAGGTCAGGCCCTAAGCTTGCTGACCCTGAGCTTGATGCCCCCTTCACCTCTGTAAAGGAACAATGTGGCAGGGTCAAAGAGAGTCTGGCCTTGGGGGCATTATTGTCCAGCAGAGCTGAGCACTGAAGAAATAGACAAGCCAAGAGGCATAATAGAAAGTCCAACATCACAGAAACAAGAAAAAGTCCTGCTGATTCTGGGGAGGCCATGGGCACAGGGACATGACCCATGGGCAGAGGTGGGTCAGTGGAGTATGGGGCAGGATAGGCCCTCCAGAAAAGCTGGCCCCAGACTGGATGGAGGCAGGGGGAAAGGCATTGTGGAGGGCCATGGGGCCAGGTGGGCAGAACCCAGCTCAGAGGCACCCCTCCCCAGCCCCTGCCCTGAGCACTGCACTGTTGCAGTCTCGGCTGATGTGACCCCTGGGTGGAGTCCTCTCCTGGGCACCCACTTGGCTGTCGGGCGTCCAGTCTCCTCGGCTGGGGAGTGAGGACACCATTGCCCATTGCTGTCCTGGCACGGCTTGGCAGTCCCTCTGTGCTCCTGGGGAGCACAGAAGTGTTACAGTGGCCCAAAGCTGGCAGGGGCCACTCTCAGGGGCACTTAGCAGAGCTCAGCTGGGAGGGTCCCAGGCCACACTGCCCTCTGGGGAAACAGGCACAGGGCTTCAGCCACCTCCACTGGACTGGGGAAGGGGTCAGCACTGGCCACCGTACAGCTCTCCTGAGGGAAGGCTGAGAGTGGTCCTGCCCAGCTTCCTACAGGGCACGGGTGCAGAGACAAGCAGCGTCCTGTGGGCCCTCTACTTGCCTTGGGTCCCTCTTCTTGGGGAGTGGGCCTGGCCATCAGAGCCCCTGCACCCTGGGGCTGTGCTCATCTGGCTCTGTCTGTTTGCACAGGGGGAGGGGCAGCCGGCACTACAGAGGGACCTCCTGTCTGCAGCAGGGGGTGGCTCCTCTGTCCCTGGGATGGGCAGATAAGGCATTAACAGTGCTGGGAGACGCGCCCTCCTGATCTGCTGACGCCTCCGTTCAGCCCAGGTGCTCGGGTGAGGTGCCAAAGGTTCCCTATAAAGCTCTGGGGCTCCCAGCTGCCTCCACTTGCCCTCTGGCTCCCGTCCTGCCTGCACGTGCCAGCCCCTAGCCTGGTGACCACTATGGTGAGGCTCGTGCTGCCCAACTCTGGCCTGGAGGACCGGGTCCCTTCGCTGGATGAGCTGGAAAAAATCGAGGAGAAGGAGGCCAGCTCCCGGCCCCAGTGGGACAACAAGACCCAGTACATGCTCACCTGCGTGGGCTTTTGTGTGGGTCTTGGCAACGTGTGGCGCTTCCCCTACCTGTGCCAGAGCCACGGAGGAGGTAGGGGCGGCCGGGGGAGGCAGAAGCTGCGGCCAAAGCTAGCCAGGCGTCCAGGAGTGAATGACCCAGATGCGGAGGTCACAGATAGGCATCCCTGCTGGACCCTCAGCAGCCCCTTGGGAGCAGGGAGCATTGGGAGGAGAGGCCACCCCTCCTCTCTTGTCCAGGCCAGTGAGACCATAGGTTCAAGGGTGGTCTCACAGGGGACAGAGACAGAGAGGGACAGGTGGAACCCCCTCCTCTGAGGGTGGAAGGCACTGGGCACTGCATGACCTCCATGAGCAGAGGAGGGGCTGGGAGACCCTCAGAGGATCATGATGGGTGGGCAGAGCTGCTGGACTCCAGGCCCGGCCCTGGAACACAAGCAGAGCCCATGGGAGGAGCTCCTGCCCCCACCAGCACACAAGCTTACCTGAGCCACCGCCAGAGGCCCTCAGGCTTTGCCTTCTACAGACAGAGGTTGCAGCCTCTCCCCGGCTGCTGGGCTCCCCACCTCCAGTCACCAGGTCTGAGCCCCCAGGGTCTGGTCCCTCATGCAGCCCTGGTGGTCCTCACCACTCTTCCCGGAGCCTCGGTTGGCACCACGGCCCCTCCCAGTGGCCTGGTGCATCTGAGAAGCAGTTGCAACCAGCCCCCTTGCATGGGGTGCAACACTGGGCCCGGCAGTGGGAGCTTCTACAGCCATTTCTCAATGCCGAAGCCCAGGAGTCTGGGCAGGTCCAGTCTGACTGAAGGAACAGGCTCTGCAGGTGCCTGGGTGTGCCACGAGGCGTGGGTGTCAAATGCTCTCCCTCTGAACGGCTGGACGTGCAGTCTCCCACATGGGCTCTGGGGAGGAAGGGCCACTCCTGGCCAGCTTAGCCCCGCTGCGTGGGCTGTGCTGCGCACAACTTGTCTGGCGTCTCTGGTCCAGCAGGCACTTCCTACCTGGGGAAGGTGGGGGCCCTGGGGCCTGGGTGGGGTCTCACAGCCCCACCTCCTGCTGATTACAGCAGAACTGAGACCAGTCCTCAACCTCCAGTCCAAGTCCCCTCCCTTGGCCCAGGACACAGCCTGCGGGGCAGCACTCAGCACTAGAGGGACACATAGAGCTGGGGTCTTGCTTCCCACTCAGGGAGGGGGTGACGGGGGGCGGGCACCATATGGGGAGTGGGCCGTGATGCTGATGGGGCTGAGACAGATGTGCCTACCTGGGAGGGCAGAGGTGGGTCCAGCCTGCTCCACAGAAGGGCCGTCCCTGCGCCATGGGCGGTAGAGGAAATCCGCAGGGGTGTGCGTGCTCAGGGCTATGGAGCCTTGGGCCTGGATCTCTGGGCCTGAGCACCGGGGCCTATGGTGTATTGTAGGCTGGCACAGAGCCTCGAGGGAGAGAAGGGGCAGGGGCTGTGCTGACTGTGACCTAGGCTCGGGCTTGGGACCTGGGAAGGTTGAGTCCTGACTTCCCCAGCAGGGCCTGGGCTCCAGGCAGGCAGGCATGAGCGGAGCAGGCAGAGGGTCCTGGGAAGCTCAAGTCTAGAGTGGTCCCATGCTGAGGTGGACGACTGCAAGCTGCTCTCCCCTAGTCCTAGGGCAAGCTGTCCCTGTCCCCTCCTGTAGGGTCAGCAGTCACCTCATGGGCTTTGGGTCCACCCCCGGCCAGGTTCCCCCTCAGGTGCAGCCAGAGACCTATGTCCCCATCAGAGGAGCCACGTGCCTCTTCTTCACTTTGCTCTGTGCTGACCATGTCTCCATGAACCAGAACTGGCCTGAAGGAGCTGAAGCCAGGGTTTCAGCAGGGCCTCAGGGAGGCAGGACCCCAAGCCCCTCTGCCTACTGGGGATGGTTCTATGCTGTTCCTGATTCTGCATGTGGACTTCTGATGAACTGATCTTGGCTGTGGCTCTGGACATAGGGGCTGGTAGAGAAGTCCTGCAGGTAAGCCACAGGCGGCACTCAGCCTACAAACAGTTGGAAGGGACACAGGTCCCCTCGGCAGGGTCCCGGGGACAGGAGGCTGTGGCAGTGTGGACAGGATGGTGCATCAGTGGTGTCACTGGGGAGTAGATATGCCTGCGTCCCATCCGTCTCTGAGACTTCCGGTGACTGGACCACTGGGTTGTCCTCATGGCGTTGAGGCCACCAAGCTCCAGCTGGCTTTCACTCCTGGCACTCAGACCGTCTACCCAGATCATAACAGTGCACATTTGGAGTCGGCAACATCCAGTAGCTGCCCTTGTGGGAGGGCCTATGCCTGCTGAGGCCCTGGTCCCAGGGACAGACCATCGTCATGGAGACCTGGTCAAGGCTCCAAAGCTGTGCCGCTGGCCTCTGCACACCACATATGGAGACAGACAAGCCCCCGCCAGCTGACTCAGTACCCTCCCAGGCACAATTACCTGGGACCACCCGAACGCCCAAGAGCAAACTCAAGGACCACACTCACACCCGCGGCCCTCCACATGTGTGCCAGCACTGGCCGCAGGCCCTGGCCCCTGCAGGGGTCAGCTGGTCCCTGAGTCTACTGCCCACTCCCTCCACACATGGCGGCAGCACACATGCCTGAGGTGGGCTCAGGGGCATCCAGGTGGGCTCAGGACTACGCCAGCCCCACCGAGAGCTGTTTCCAGCTGTCTCCATGTGTCCCCACTTCCTCTGCCCACCAGCAAGCCCAGCCTGCCCGCGCTCACCCAGGGGCTGCCTCCCCCATCCCGTCTCTGTCCAGCAAGGGTCCTGGAACGCTCTCCCTAGTGGAGAAGGAGAGGTGGTCCTGCTGTCCCGGCTGCTCTCCTCCTCTTTGCCCCCTGCATCTCCCTTCCAAGCAACTTCTCCCTTCCAGCACTTTCCATTTCCTTCTGTCTTACCCTGCTTGCTCTCTGCCATGGGCTTCAGTCTGTAAAGAGCCAGTGCCAGGGTCTCCTGGTAGCACAAGGAGGCTGGATCTCTGAGGACCTTTGGACCCGCACATCCTGTCTTGCCAGAGTCTCACCTGCAGCCCCTTTCTTCTTCCTGGGCACAGTTACCCACAGCAGAGGTGTAGCTCAGACAAAAAGACCCCCCTCCTGGCCTGGTCTCAAAGGACACTTTGGAAGGAGTCTCTAGAGACTCCCAGGGGCTGAGGACTGCTCATCCTCCCAGGGGTGCTGAGGGCTTGCTCTAAGCTGGGCTGTCCTAAGCCAGGCTCTCCAGCAGCCCCAGGAGCTCTCAGGCAGTCAGCTGCTGACCCATGCCACAGGAAGGGCTCTCTGAGTGGGTGCCTGTGCCCCCACCTGTTCACGTGCAGGGCCTGACCCTCAGCAGCAACTCACTCCAGGACCTCTGCGAAAGGCAGGGACACCTCGCTCTGCCCCTTTCTGTCTCTGTCCTGTCAGTAATGCTGTCCCTGCTTGGTGGGTGCCTGGCTCTGCCCCAAAGACCCAGGCTGCTCTGGGGTGGAGTTCTGGCAAGCATTGGGATCCTGGGGTTCCTCTGTGGCGGGTCTTGTCACCTATGCCCAGGACACCAGGGCAAGCAAGGTGGGTGGTGAGGGTGCAGCCACTGCTGTCCTCTAACTGGCATGTGAGGGGCTGTGGGGAACCCGGCAGGACAGGCCTGGGTTGGTGCTGCGAGGCCCAGGAAAGTGGCCTCACAGGGGCCAGCACCAGGTCTTGGGTGGCACTTGTGCTTGGCTCTGGTCCCGCACCTTGACTGTGAGCTGTGCCCTGAGCGTTCCCACAGTTGGGCTCATCCCTGCCCGACTGCCTGGAAGGGCAGTACAGTCCACACCTGGATGCACTCCCACACCTGCCTGCACTAATGAGAAGGGTCCTGTGGGGTGGGGAGGCTCCAGTACCAGGCCACGGGGGCCTGCGTGTGTTCCATCTTGGGTGGGGACGGTCTGCACGACGAGGGTGGCATCCAGGTTTATGTGCAGGCTGGTTGCATTGCGTCCTGTCTGATGTCCTTGCTGGCAGAAGGTCACAGCTCCTGACACTGTCAGTCGCAGGCTGGGCTGGAGGCCGTCAGGAGTAAATCAACAGGGTCCACCTGCTCCTCCATGCTGCAGGGTCCCCATGCCTCGATTGAAGACCCCCCTTCACACACCCAGCACCTCTGCAGCCCAGGCTCGAGGCCTGTGTTACTCTCACCGTGCCCCTCTGACCCCCTTCCTGTGCACTGTCTTTGCCTCCTTCAGTGGCTTGGTGGCTCGCTCTGCCCAGCACCCTAGACACCTCTGCTGGCTCCTGGGTGCTGCTGGAAGCTCACCTGCAGAGTAGGTGCAGGCTTGCTGCCAGCAGGGGCCTAACAGGGCCACCATCAAATGGCAGATGGCCTTTCCAGCAGCTGTCCTCCTCCCCTGCTGAGATGGCAGGAGTGGGTCCCTCCAAAGGGAGCTGCCACCAGGTGTGTCCTCCAGGCACTGCCTTTCAAACATGCAGCCACTCTCAGTTTGGGTTTCTTCAGAGGCTGAGTCCCTACAGATGGCACTAGGACAGGCTAGTTGGAGCCCCTGGATGCCCTGGCCTCCTGGGAACCCCTCACCTCCTCTGGCTCATGTTGGGTCCCTACGGGGTGCTCACATGCTCGCCAGGCTTCATGAAGCGCTTATTTGGCTTTCCTGGCTTTCATTTATTTCAGAACAATCCCAGCTTACCTGTTAATCAATCTAACACCAGCGCCCAGTGGTCACTGCAGACTGGGCACGTACTTTCCTGCACCTTCTGCCTCTAGCTGTGAGGCTACAATTCCCAAACACCCACTTATCAACACCTTTCAAATGCTACTTCCTAGCAGCTGAAAATTAGAGCCAAAGAATGACAGCTGGAAGTTAAGTGTCCATTAGGGTGGAGGACGGAGTGGATGAGGGCTAGAGGTGAAGTGTCCACTCAGGACAGAGGATGGAGTGGACAAGGGATGGAGGTGAATTGTCCCTTCAGTGTGGAGGACAGAGTGGACGAGGGCTGGAGGTGAAGTGTCCATTCAGGACGGAGGACAGAGTGGATGAGGGCTGGAGGTGAAGTATCCATTAGGGTGGAGGACAGAGTGGACAAGGGATGGAGGTGAAGTGTCCATTAGGGTGGAGGATGGAGTGGATGAGGGCTAGAGGTGAAGTGTGCACTCAGGAAAGAGGATGGAGTGGACAAGGGCTGGAGGTGAAGTGTCCACTCAGGATGGAGGACAGAGTGGACGAGGGCTGGAGGT
>PVKS010036575.1:0-19259 GCA_004027875.1 Aplodontia rufa
GAGGAAGGAAGGAAAGGAGAGAGGGGAAGGGAGAAATGAGGGAGGAAGGAAGGAAGAAAGGAAGGGGGAGGAATGGAGGGAGGAAGGAAGGAAGAAAGGGAGGAAGGAAGGGAGGGAGGGAGGGGAAGGAAGGAAGAAGGAATAAAGGGAGGGAGGGAGGGAACAGAGTTAGTTTCCAAATGATCCTCATTGCAGGAGGGCTATGAGAACGGTCACACTGATCGTGCTGAAGCCGTCTTGGGGCGCAGCGGTGGCCCTCCTGAGTTGGGTGCCTGTCATCATGTCGGGGTGCCCCGCCATTACAAAGCCTTAGTGGACTCTGCTTCCATTTCCTTTTCCTTCTTTCCCCTCCCCACCTCCTTTTCCAGCACCAAAGCACAGGAAGCGGCAGGAGCCGGAGCCGAACCCAGCTGCCGCTTGGGCTTTGGGCTTCCAGGTGATTGTATGCTACGATGGTGGGGCTGCAGGGTGAAGGTGGCGCGGTACAAAGCGTGCCCCAGAGCGCGTCCAGCACACCGCAGCGTTCATGGATTGTGGCTGTTCCAGGACACGCAGCAGCCAGGTGCCTGGCTTTGTGTTCAAGGATGCTGGGCAGAGGTCAGGAGTGGGGCTGCAGGCCGACGTTCCCTGGGTCTGGACCTCTCCTGAGTGTGAACTCCGGGAGCTTGCTTCAACTCTCTGGAACCTCAGTCTTCTCATCTGTAAAGTGGGGACCGAAAACTGCCCACTAGGAGAGTGTGGTGGGTTAAAGTGCAGATGGCTGGGACAGCGTCTCAGTGTGCAATGAGCGGTGTCTCCAGGGCAGGATTGTTACTCACGGTGCCAGGGGCTGCAACGTCCATGGTCAAGGCCCTGCAGGTCTGGTGTCCAACAGCACCTGCCTTCTGCTCCAGATGGTGCCTTCTCCTTCTGTCCTCAGGTGCTGGAGGGCTCCCTAGGTGCTGGGGCCTCTTAATGAGGGCACTGGTCCCAGTCACCAGGGTGACTTGCTGGAGCCCCACCTCCTAACACCGAGGGTAGGAGTTCAGCTTGTCAGTTCCTTCCTTCTTCCTTCCTTTGTGGTGCTAGGGACTGAACTCAAGGCCTCGCTCCACATCGAGCTCTTCCTTGTCCCTTCATTCCCTTGAGGGCCTGCCGTTTGCCGGGGTCTGTGCAAGGTCCCTTTCTGTCTCAGAGCTTGTGGACTCCAGTAGCAACAGAGAAACAGCAGAGCACCCTGCCCCAGACGCTGGCTTCCTGGCCTCCCAGGCAGCTCTGGAGGGACGATGCGACCCCTTGCTCGTGGCTGCAGGTCCTCTCCCACACAGCATGCTCAGCCTGCAGACACCAGGCAGGTCATGTGCCAGGACGAGAAAGTGTCCCCCGCCCCTGGATGCAGAAAACGGGGAGGTGCTGGGCGTGGAGAGGGAGACCTCTCTCAGGAGGACCGAAAAGTGAGGGAAGAGAATTGCAGGTGGAGGGAAGGGCGGGCAGGGCTGCCCAGAGTCAGAGGCCAGCTCCCCTTTCCAGCAGCCAACAGGAAGGGGCCTGGCGATGGGAAGAAGGCACAGCCCAGGGCTGGAGTCAGCAGACCTCAGAGTCACAGCAGAAGCTCGGATTTGATAGTGCAGAAGCCCCGAGAACAGGAAGCACATCTGGTAATTGGAAAGATGAAAACGTAACAATCAAGTGCTCATTCACAGGCAGCTCGAGGAAGGCGGTGGACGGTGGCCAGGCAGGCCATATGCACTTGGCTAACAGAATTAATCGTGTCCGTGCGGCACAAAACAAGACCAACAAGCACGATAAAACATTCAGAGACGAGAGTGGATTTTAATTTTAGGAGTAGTCTAAAACAATATGATAATGGTGATAGCCAAGTTGGCCCCGTGAATGTAAAATCCAAATAGGACACAAATTAAAGTCATAAATAATCTTTAATTTGCTAGACCAATGCATTCTCAAAAGTCATATTGATGGAAAAAGTTATTAGAACGAATCAAATGAAGACTCTCATACGTCTGGAATATTTAGTGGACTGGAGAAACGCTAGCAGAAAAAAATCCATAGCACGATGTATGAGCTGGAAATTGGATGAGAGCGTTATGATTTTTAGCTTGCATTTATTGAGCCAGCCACGGGCTGCACTTCCTAGCCGTTTAGCTAGCTTAGAGCAAATTAGGGGGGCTGGCTTTTAAGAACTTGCGATTAGTGACGTGCAATTCTTTTGAAGGGGTTTGGTAAATACTCTATCCTGAAGACATTCCGTGCCCCCTCTGTTACTGAGCCTTCAGCTACGGGGCTTGGGGGACCTTGTTTTCTGTCACCGATGCGTTCTTCCTGCCTTATCGTTTATGAACTTGTATCTTAGATTCAGTGTGGGTACCATGTAGGATGCACACGCAGACCTGGGCGAGGCAGGGGGGTGTGTGTGAGTGTGTGTGCGCGCGCGTGTGTACGAGAGAAAGAGAGAGGGGGAGAGAGAGGCTAATAGTGGAAGAATGGCAATTAGTTTGCCCAATATCAAGCATGATTATCAGCGTCTTAAAGCAGCCTCACGGAAGTAAAGAGATGCTTGGGTAAATGCAGACAGCAGGAGGAAGCAGGAAATGGTGAAGGAAAGAGGGATAACTGGTGTGAATGGAAACAGCCCAAGTGTGATTTCTCTGTGCTTGGGGAACGGTGGTGTTCTTTGCGAAACGAGGGGTGATGGTTCCCCAGGGTGCGTGGAGTGAGCTCCCCCAGACCCAGACAAGGAGCCCCAAGGCTTTGTGAGAGCTGCGGTTGAGGGCGTTCCCACCCAAGAGGACGCTATGGCAGCGTTGTGGCAGGGCCATAAGGTCAAGGGTTCAGAGGTGGAGTCTCCAGAGAGGAAGCAGAGTCCTGAGCCATCTGCAGGCTCCCTCCAGGGTGGCACATTCCTGCCTCCCCCCCCCCCCCCCCCCCCCCGGCTGGCCTGGGGCTTTCAAGATGGTGCTGGTCTGGCCTTCTCCCTGATATCCTGATGGGACCTTCCCAGGGCTCCTTCCCTGTCCTGTCCTGTAGTCAGAGGCCATCTGTCCCCAGCTCTCTGTGCTCATGGAGGCCCCTCCTCTGGGTTCCTTCTAGCACCTGCCCTTGGGGCTGAGGGTCTCACCTGCAGGAGGAAAGCTGGTCTCCCACTCCAGCCCGCTGGCTCCCATCCATCCTCCAGGAGGCCGCCAGCCCGCCCAGGCCATACTTCTAAATTGCAAATCAGATTCCTTCACTGTTCTCCTTAAAAACCCTTTTAATGGCTCCCCAGGGCAGTGTGTTTCCACCTTTTTAAAAAAGTGTGCTGTTTGATAAAGAATGATACTAGCTCCTCCTACATAGCAGTAGCCACGGTTACAGCTTACGGAGCGTGTCTCATGTGCTGTTCCCACCGGACACTCACCTGGCTGCAGGACACAGGTGAGGGAGGACACAGGTGGTGTCTTGCCAAGGCTTATGCACACAGCTTGCCCCAAACCCCTCTGGCAGGTGCCAAGTGGGCATCACCACCATGGTGTGAGGCTGCCCCTGCACAGCTCAGCTGCGCCTGTGACAATTTGTCACCTCTCCAAGTGCCAATGTGTCCATCCACGCACACATTGTGTTCCCTTGGGATCGTCAACCTGTACCTATAGGGCGGACTGCAGGGCTCTCCCCCAGGTGTACAGGATGTCTATGGTGGGCACCAGTGTCCACCTCTGGCCTGTCTCTGGTTCCCCTCTAGCCACCTGCCCCACCTGTCCTGTTTCCTGTCTTTCCGCTGTGGGTGTCTTCCCTTGCCTCTTGCCCCTTCTGACTCTTGCTCAACCTGTGGCTCAGTGCAAGCATCACCTCCTCTAGTAAGCCCTCCTGACTGCCCTAGGTCTGATCAGTGGCTCCACCTGAGTGTTTATCCTGTGTGAGAACCTCCGTTCTCTGACTGTGTCCAACCAGCACCATCTTCCTCTAGACTGGACTTGGAGAGAGCAGGCCGTACCCAGGCACCCATTCATTTGTTCACATACTCACTCAACAAATGCCTGCTGAGTATCATCTATGTACTGAGCACTGTGCTCAATGCTGCCTGGAGACAAGAAAGGACACCACCTGCTCTCTCATGGAGCTTATGTTTGTAACAAAATGTCGAAGTGGAAATTCTGGGCAACCTGAGACAGTCAGTCCTGCCTGAAGGTCTTGCTCCTGGGGTGGTGGTGTGCTGTATCTAGTGTGCACGGGCAGGGCCTTAGGGTCCTGCAGCCTGGCCTCCAAGCTCAGCCCTGGCACCTATGTTGCTGTGTACCCTGGGCAGGTTTCACAGCTCCTCTGAGCAAGCTGAAGGATTTGCAGTCCTCAGGACAGTGGTTGGGGAAGAAAGCATGAGAGGTCACCTGCACGTGGCTCAGGTTCCCTCGCAGACAGACTGTTCAGTGCATTTGGTGTCTCTGGTTTGGTTTGGAGGGGGCGTCCTTGAGCCTCACTCCAGCCCTGTGCCTTGGGAGGGGGATGGCTGAGACGCTTCCTCGGGAATCTGTGCCCTGCCCTCCGTGTATTGGACTGCCTAGTTCCTTCCACCACCTCCCAAACTATGTTTTAGTCTTTTTCTAAACTACAAATTGGCACGTCTATGATCCCAGCGGCTCAGGAGGCTGAGGCAGGAGGATCACAAGTTCACAGCCAGCCTCAGCAACTTAGTGAGGCCCTAAGCGTCTTAGCGAGATCTTGTCTCAAAATAAAATAAAAAAAGGGCTAGAGATGTGGCTCAGTGGTTAAGCACCCCTGAGCAATCCCTACTACCAAACAATGAATGAATAAGTAAATAAACAAAAACAAAGTGAAATAAAACAAAATAGATTATGAATAGTGTGAAAATGAAAGAATCCAATATTTTATTTCTAAAGAGAGAGACAGAGAGAAGCAGTTTTATTTATTTTTCCATCTGGTTTTTGTTTCTCCAACACTTAGTTGTGTACATGGTGCTGGGGTTTGAAACTGGGTCCTTGTACATGACAGGCAAGCGCTTTAACTGCTGAGCCACCACTTCAGCCCCAAAGAATCCAGTTTTTTTTTAATATATATATATATATTTATTTTTGAACAACCATACAAGTTTTTAACAAAATAATATAAAATGTGTATAGATTCTGGATATTACAATTACCCCCAGGAGTACCCCCCAATTACCCACCCTTATCCCTCCCTTCCCCTTCCCACAATATCTCTAAAAAAGGATTATGTTGTATAGCATTACATCTTATCTGGATTTAACACATGATAATAGACCAACTTTCTCACTGGCCAGGGTCTAGTCCCAACCTCCATAGATGAGTGGAGACAATCGACCATTAGTTCTCTGGGTTAAGCTGATTTTACTCAGCATAATTTCTTCCATAGCCATCCATTTACCTTCAAAGCCTGCAATATCATTGTTTCTAATTTTTAAAGATCTATTAAAAACAAAACAGAGGGCTGGAGCAGTGGCCAAGAGAGCAAAAAGATCAGTGGTTGCTGAGAGCTGGGGGAGGCAGGGATGGGTGAACAGGCAGAGCCCCGGGCACTTTTAGGGCAGTGAAACCACTCTGTGTGACACTGTCATGGTGGATACAGGACGTTTGTCACAACCCATAGAACTCACATCACATGGATGAACCCCACACAATCCAAGCACTTTTTGCTTTTAATAACGTATCACTGTGGGTTCAATGATCGCAACAAACGTAATGGTCACTCTAGAGCAGGGTGCTAATAGCAGGGATGCGAGGGGCAGGGGCGGGGTTACCTTGGAAACCTCTCTTCCTTCCACTCAATTTTTCTGCAAACCCAAATTGCTCTAGAAAATAAAGTCTATTAATAAAATAAGGTAAAATAAAAAGAGATTTCCCAGGAAGAAACAGATCTCGTGTAAGGAGACACTGTGAGCCCTCTGCGCTCTCAGGCTCCTATCGGAGGGTTTGCAGCCAGAGCCCAGGCCTCTGGAAGCAGCCAGGATAGGCAGAGCTATCACAGGGACACAGTTGCTGCATTAAAGTGAAAAGAAACAGGAGGGATACATTTTATAATATTTAAATTATTTACCCCAATCGTCCAAAGTGTGGTCATTTCAACATGTGATTTACAGGAAATTGTCTGCGAGCTGTTTCGCGTTCTTTTGTTTGTATGGGATTTTTTCTGAACCCTGGCCAGAATTGAAGATGCATTTCAGTTCAGGGTGGCCTCACAGAGCACGTGGCTGCCCTGGGGGACAGCACAGCTTCGGACAGGGCCAGAGTTGGATAGAGGGAGCCCCTACCCACCGCTCCTCCTTCGCCACCCTTCTCGGAGTGGCTATCTCCCACCCTCCCGGGGGCCAGTGTCTACGGGAGGCACATAGTGACAGGGCCGCAGCCTCCTTCTGCCAGAGCTGCTGTGGTTTCCCTCTTTCCTTCATCTTCCTTTCCTTGGCTTATTTGAGAGAGGATGGGGGCGTCAGCTGCAGCCACAGCCCTGCAGGAGCTCCTCTGAGGGACATTCTCCTGGTCAACTCTGCAAATAGAACAGGGCTCCTCAGCTTGCTGTCCTAAGTCAAGCAGAGCCCACGCCAGCCACACCTCTGCAGCTCCCTCCCACCTGCAGACATCCACGATCCATCCCTGCTCTTTCTAATGCATCTTCTGCAGTCTCCTCTGCAGTCCACCTTCCACCCAGGTAGACCATGCTGACAGCCTGACAGTTTACTAACCCTGCTGATATGCTCTAGGAGACTTCTCATTGTCTCCTTTTCCTGTGCTTCACCTTCCAGCATCATCAAAAGATTCTTCCTTTTCTTGAACACTCGGAGCGGCTGCATATGGTTGGGCAGGTTGTTCACTGTTCAAGGGCTCCCAGCCAAGGGGTGAGTGGGACTTGTAGCCCAGTTGCTGCTGGGCCAGCTGGACGCCTGAGGTGGAGGATACACTTGCTGGGAGAGGGGCACCTTTTCTCCAGTTCATGCAGAGGCGTGATATGAACTGGTGGGCTCTGGTCTCTAGGCGTTGTCTTTCTGCGCCACCTCCTCGGTTGCTTCCTGGGTCTGGTGGTCAGCACGGTGATCCTCGTGTATCAGCTTACAGTTGTGTCCACCTGGACCTGTAAGCTGCTTGGTTCTGGTGGCTTTGCTCCTTTCATTCTCCTCTGCACCTTGCCCGAAGCAGAAGAGCACCCACTTGACCAAACGAGGTGCTTCTAGTGACGGCGCAGGACAGAAAGAACTACTGCTGTTAGCAGGAAGTGCAGGGAAGACTTCCCAGGGCCCACGCAGCTCTCAGTACCTAACAGGCCAACTCGTTTAATTGCTGCAATACAGTCAAGAGATGGGAGCTGTCACTGCTACTCCTGGTCCTCGAGTGGGACCAGGGGAGGGGACGCATCCCAGAGCGGCCAAGCACCTGCGCTGGCCCCGGCTCCTGCTCACCACTTGCTCTGGGCCTTCCACCTCCTGCCAGGATTTCCCATGTTCCCGGAAAGGGTGCTGGGATGGGAGCAGAGCATCAACACTAAAGACAGCAGCAGCAGCGCCCGGGGACAGTCCCAGCCCGGCACCTTTCTAGCTAAGACCTTCTGCAAGTCACCCCAACTGAGCGCCACCTCAAAGCTGATGTTTTCCTCTGCTTCTCCCAGGGTGGGTGGGGCCCCAGTGCTCACGGCTGGGGAGCAGAGGGCTGGGTTTCCCGGGGTGGGCTGGCTCAGTGCCACCTCTCAGAAGCGCCTTCTCCAGGGCCCCACCTTCCCAGACCCAGGCCAATCCCGCAGGGAGGGGGTGCCACCCTTGGGGGCACAGGGCTTTGGTGGGACAGGTTGGTTCCCACCCCAGCCTGGGCTTTCTGCAGCCCTCGCAAGTGGCCTAACTGCTCTGCGCCTCAGCTCCCTCAGCTTTCAGAGGGCAGCCTCGGTGGGCCTGCTGCTGCTGCTGCTGTTAAGGAGATGGGCGGAGGCTGCTTAGGCGTTAGGCTCCAGGTGCTCGTGCGTCCTTAGGATCTCAGCCTTGCTGGTGGCAGGGTGGAGTCAGGCTTTGGGCAGACCACAGCATTGCCAGGTCCCGTCCCCCCTGCCATGGAGCCTCAGTTTTCTTGTGGACAGAACGAGCAGGACAATTCTTACCTGGAGTTCAGCTGTCATTTGCAAACGGGCGGGGGCGCCCTTCACAGGAGCTGGGGCTCCTCAGCGACCAGGGCCTGTCCAGGGGGATTTTTCTTCAGTGGATCCCGTGGCTTTCCACGGTGGGGTTCAGGGAATCTAGGAATGCCACAGACCTGGAAGGGGGGTGCTTTTCTGTTCAGAGCTCTGGGGCTCCCTTGAGTCTTTGAGACACCTTCCTCTAAGAGGTCAGGGCCTCAGTTGCCTGCCCACCTCAGAGGCTGGGCTGTCTGCCTGCTGGGACCCAGGCTTGATGTCCTGCTGGTCCCACCACTGGCCCCTCTGTGTGTCGCAGTCCTTATGGCGGGTTGGAGGCAGGCACGGACCTCCGTCCAGGGGAGGCCAGGCTCCCCTGGATTCACCCTGTGCTGCCTGCCCTTCTCGCTACAGAAAGAGCTCAGGGGGGAAGCACATTCCTAAATAAATAATAAATATGGGCAGGAAAAATAACACAGAGAGCACCTGCCGTGTTCAGGACTTGACAGGCCTGCGTGGCTGGCTCTGGGGGCTCTGTCTCTGCCAATTACCACCTCTACCTTCCATGTGTTGCCATAGGAGCGCTGAGTCAACTCGCCCGCAGCCACTGGGGCTGCAAAGGTCTCAGCACCCACCTCTCAGCACCTCCAGCTCTGCTAAGCACTCTAGGGACGGACACCTGTGCAAGCACTGGGCCTTCCTCAGGGATCCCCAACCACAGGCCCAGGGGATCACAGGGAGGGCCCTGGTGATCCAGGCCCAGCTGCTCCCACTGGCCCAGCCTGGTGGTGGAAACTTGCTAAGCCTCAGTCTCTTCCTCTGTAAAGTGGGAAGGGTGAGGGCTCCGGCCTGGGCAGTGCTGAGGCTGAACAGTGCCGAGATGTGCAAAGCATGTGTCCCCTGCTGTTTATCTCTGCCACTGCTGCAGCGGAGGACGTCCCCATCTGTAAAGAGGTAGGGCAGGGACAGCAAGCCGTGCTGCAGCATGGGGAGAACCAGGGGCTGAGTTCTCACGGTCTGTTTAAGCTCTGCTGTAGCCTCAGCTTTTGCTTCTGCTCAGTGGGCAGCTGGCTTCTTGAAAGGACTGCCCAGGTGCATGTGCTGGGCACCTGGAGAGGCTCGCAGGAAGAGGCCACTTCTCCAGTTGTCTGAGTCACGTGTTCCGATTCCACTCCAGAAGGGTCTGATCTCACTCCTGTCTTGCTCCCCCTTCTGCAGCCAGGGACTCCACCCTGCTGCCTTCCTCCCTGGCCTCTCCGTTTACCTTATCCTCCAATGCCTCTCCCAGATTCCACCTCCTCCGGGAGGTCTCCTGGGTCACCACGCTCCAGCCCTGAGAGGGAACCACACAGGTCCTCCCAACATACAGACCTGACATAAAGAAGCATCCTACTGTACACCCGATGAGGAAGGATATTTCCAAGAAAACGGAGAGCCATGGTGTTGGCAGGCTGCGGAGGAATTGGAACCATGGTACTACTGGTGGGGACGCCACCTGGTGCAGCTGTGCTGGAAAATACTACAGTGGCTCCTCAAAACACGGATGGTAGAACTACCTTACCATCCCGCAGCTCCAGCCTGGAACACCCAAAGCAGGGTCTCAAGGAGATACATGGACACCCACATTCTCAGCGGCCTTACTCCCCACTGGCAGAGCGTGGAAGCCACCCGTGTGCATTGATGGACAACTGGGTGCACAGTGCAGTCTGTCCACGTGGAGGGATGTTGATCATCTCAGGAAGGAGGGAAACTCTGACACCTGGTGCACCTCTGAGCACATTGCTAAACCATAAAGCAGACACAAAGGCCACATGCTGGAGGTCCAGGACCTGTGGGTGGGGAGGATGGAGAGCGCATGTCAGTGGGGACAGTCGCTTTTGCAAGAGGAGAGAGTTCTGGGGGTGGATGGGTCTAAAGCGGCATGAATGCACTTGAGGCCGTGAGCCGCAGCTTTGAAATGGGTCAAGTGGTGAGCTCTGCGTGCAGCGCTAGGTAGAGCAGCTGAGGAGTGTCACCTGTCACGATTGCCGACCACATCGTGGATCTCATAGAGGCAGAAAGCAGGGCTGAGGGTGTGAGAACAGGGCAGAGTGGTGAGACCCCTGAAGGCACAGGGGTTCTGTGGAACTTGGATGCCAGCCCTGAGGAGGGGAACAGCTGGGCCCGTGCTGAGGTCCGGGTTGCCTGGGACGTTCAGCACTGACACTGGGTTTCCCACCATGGAGTGGAGGACAGCTGTTCCGGAGTGTTGAAGAAAGTGCAGACAGGAACCACTTCTGCTGGGCGAGGAAGCCAGTGCAGGGCCGGAGGGTCAGGAGCCTGGAGCAAGGCCCTGTCCGTGGAGCCACGCAGGGTGTCCCCAGATGGAGCAGAGGTGGCCTGCAGAGGCTGCAGGTGGATGTGAGCAGGTTCACAGGGTGTGGTGGGGTGACAACTCCAGGCTTGGTGATCCCGCTGGCTCTTGCTAACATCAGGCCGTTAGGTCTATTGCTGTCACATGTCACATGATACTGTCTCCCTGATTCTGCTCCCAGAAGGTAGGCTGGAACTACACCTAATCCAGTTTTTAGCCCAATAAGGAAAACATGAATTCACAATGGTGTGCTTGGCCCTGCAGGGGGTTTCCCAAGTCTGTGCCATGTCATTCAACGCACGACTCTGCTGCCATTTTGCTGCGGAGGCTACGAGGCTCAGAGACTTAAGTGATTGCTCAGAGTTACACAGCTTTGCAAGCGGCAGTGCTGGACGTGAGGCCTGGGGCCATCTCCCTGGTCACTGACATCCAGTGTGTCCTCCAATGCAGGGAGCCTGGCAGCTGCCCGGTTTCACTGGGAGGCTGAATGTCCAGCGAAGAGGTGAGCGTGTGGATGTGGGGCCTCTTGGTGCCCTGGAAGAGGAGGGTGAAGTTCCAGGAGCTTCCTTCCCCGGGGACGGTTCAAGGGGCTGCAGATGAGCCCCTGTCTTTGCTTTCATTTCTCCTTGGGCTTTTGTCTCACCCCCGCAGTCCCTGCACAGGCCCGTGGTGAGAATTAATCTCAGGGAAGGTGAGAGAACGCCAGACGAGCTGCTCTGAGCTCTGCATAAAAACAAACCCCAGGGATGAGCGATGCTGCGTCCGCGGACCCGTGTGATGGCAGAGAGCTCTCTCTGTGTGGGTGCAATGTGGGAGCGACAGGAGCCCAGCCTGTGTAGGGTGCCGCTCCCGGGGGGGGGGGGGCTTGTTCTGAGACCACAGCGGGAGGGGGCGGGAGAGCAAGGCAGCGGGGAGGAAGGAGAGGCGGCGCGGAGTATAAAAGTGACAGATGCCCCCGTGTAAAAGGTGACAATCTGCCTACACAGAGAAATGGTTCTGTCAAGACATCAGGGCATTTGGGGACTGGAATTCAGAAGCAGGAGTCTGAAAACGCAGGCAGGCGGGACTCCTCGGGTCGACTCGGCTCCAGAAGCGATGTTTTGTAATTTTGCCTTATGATCTGAGCGGGTTTATCATGGCACTAATCGGCCTAATGCTGACGGGAGCTCAGTCATTCCCACTTAGATGCCAGCTTTTAAGTAATAATGTGCGCTCCGCAGGCCCCTGGGCTGTGTGCTGTGAGCCCGGGCCAGTGCCCCTCTGCCACTCCTGCCCAGCCACAAGACCCTGTTCAGCCCCCCTAGGCCTGCTGGTCCCCAACCTGAAGAAGTGACCGCTCTCCTGGGCTTCCCATCAGCTCAGGCACCTGTCATCAGAGACAGCGAGGGCTGCACGGGCCACTGCCCCCGTGGGTCGGGACCCAGTCCTGCTCCTCCGAGTTGCCACTCTTAATGGGAAAATTTAAAACTAGTGTTTATGATAATGCCCTTGTTCCCATGGACACCAGTGAACTGCACAGCCAAGATTAATGGAGAACCTTCGAGACCGGTCCTAAAAGATGGTCCCTCTTGCGGATTGCGGTCTGTCACGCGGCATCCATTAGCGGCAGAGCGCAGGGCCCTCATCATGTTGGTATCATTGGGACCAGCACACGCCACTGCAAGATGGCATTTCCACCGCACATCAACAGATCATTTCACCACTGCTGAAGGCATCGTAAATTGGACTTATAGCTCAGCTGCTGGCATAAATAAGTCCCTTTGATAGTTAGTGGAAGACGTTATGACACTCCAGGGTACAGGAGGGGACATTGGCACTGTCATTTTTTTTCTCCAGCCCTGGCACCCTGGTGCCTGTGATCTTTCTGAAGATTCAGGGCACGCGCTCTTCATTACGGCTTGGGCACCAGGGACTTGTTTTTTTTGCAAGATTAATGAGCGCCACGGAAATTCTCCAGCGCATCTCGATAATTAAGTCTTTGTTTATCAAAAAACAAGTTATATTAGGAGCAGAAAATTCGCAGTAATTATTCATAATTCTAACAATTCAAGTATAGCTACCTCATTTGCCTGGGTAATTCTGCTTTTTAATTTCTTGCATACATTTGCATATTAATTTTGCCCGTCGGCTGCAGCAGGCTTGACAGTTTGCTACCATGTGATGGTTTTCACAGGGGTGCGACGCAGTTGGGTGGCATTTCGACTGGGTGCAATGATAAATTATGAATTTTCTAATTTGCTGCATAATGAAGTAACCCCTTCCAACCCAATTAAAAAGAATCACCAGGATCTGGTTTTTTTTTTTTTTGTAAATATATATTTTCCAGGTATTTCATTTTTTCTTTTCCTTGATGTTTATAAACAAGGCATATGTATTTTTTCCTGTTTAGAAAAAGAAATGCAGTGCTTGCATTTGCAACCTTCTGGGTAATGATGTCTCTCTGTGTATTGAAGCAGATTCAGCACTGGGGCTTCTGTAGGTGACAGGCAGGCTTGGGTTGGCCAGAGCTAGGCCTTCCCTGCCACCTTCGGCATCCAGTCCCCTGGACCAGTCTCTGCTGGTCTGGGTGGGTGTTGCAGGGGTGCAGTGGTGGCAGGCACCCTGGTCCAAAGGGAAAATGCTTCAGGTTGGATTCTAACCCATTCAAGTTTCTCTTGCCACAAATCAGCCACCTGGGCCCTTCGAGCCTCTAATTAAAAAAACAAAAAATTCCCCAAAAATGGCAACAACGAAAACACAGGCCCCGCTGAAAGCCCGGCAGCGTCACTAGTGGTGAGGCCCCAGTAGGGGCTGCAGTGTGCAGGGGTGCGTGCGGCTGGTGTGGGCAGCCGGCCAAGGTGGAGGTGCGAGCAGACGGGGGAGAAGGGGCAGTGGTGGCAGGCGAGGCTGGAGGTTTCCTCCTCCTGCTGGGACAGCCAAGCCGAACACAGGATGCAGGCAGCAGGTTGAGTTCCTTCCCGCCTTTCCGGGTGGCTCTCACCTAGCTTGGATAGTGTCTTCTAATGGTGCAAAAATAAAATTTAAACAGTCTATATAGATGGCTTTCGTGCAGTCTAGTGGCAGCTCCGGCGAACGCATTCCGGGCAGGTAGTGGGCTGTGAGCACCGTGCAGCTGTGCTGGGAACACAGACTGCCCTGAGCAGGGAAGGGGGCGCTGTCCCTTGCTACCGCAGGAGCACCTCCGCTGGCCTCTCCACGCCCCACGCGCTGAGCAGGCACAGGCAGGGCAGCTTGCGAGCCTGGAGCCAGCCCTCAGCTCTGCTGTCCAGGCCTCAGATGCAGCCTCCATACTTGGCCGCAGGGGATGACCCCAAAGCGAGGGACGGAAAGCGGACACCAGTTACATCTCGTGCCAGGCGCAGATTCGAGGATCCTCCGCATGAGAAGGAAGCATAGACAGCATGTCCCCCTCATGCCGGGCTCCTCCCTACGGCTTTCCCATAAAGGGGAGGCGGGCTTCGCTTGCTGGCCTCCAGGGCCGCGGGGCACTGCCTCCCTGTGCGTCCCCTCTTCCTTAGTTGGTCCTCCGTTTAGGAGCCTGCTTGAGCAAGCCTGCTACGGCTTCTCCCGCTGGTCCTACTCTGCTTCTTCTGCAGCTCCCTGGGGGTTTAAAGTGCGCGCCTCATCTTTTCACCCTGCCTGGCTGCCTTAAGGTCCCACACGCCTTCCACTTTCCCGAATTACTCCTGTGCTGGGCGCAGCGCTAATTTCACCGCAGGCATTAAAGCGACAATTGTTGGCTGTTATTTAAACACTTTGTAAACGCACTGCAAAAGTTGGGCCAGAGAATTCAACAGGACTCAGGCTTGGCGGTGGGGTGGGGCAAGCCCCAGCGAATCGCCCCCTTCTCACAGGCTGCAGAGCGACAGTGTGCACCGACACCTCCTGCTTCCTGGAGACTGTCTGTGTCTTCCTAGCTAGAATGTGTGCTCATTGAGACACTGGCCCCCAAAACGTCTTTCCTTGTGGATTCAAGCATCAGGCTGGCCGCTAGCCACGGGGTCCCCATCGATTTTGTCCTTTTAGTGGTTTAGCCAGGGCACAGGAACCAGCTGCAGCATGGTGGGTCTCTGCCCACCTCCTCAGGGAGCAGAGGCTGGGCGGAGACTTTGGTGGTTTCCGGAACTGTGCGCCACCGGCCCTGGGGTTCCATGGAGGTGCCCTGGGGACAGAGTTTCCTGCTCACATCATGAGAAGATGGAGAGAGAATAACAAAGCAGTCGTGGAGTACTGAGCGCGTGCCAGGCAGTTCCTCGTGCTGAACCGTCCCTGCGGACTTGAGAGGTGGACCCTTGTCCTCTCCATTCACAGGGGAGGAAACTGAGGAAGGGCTGCAGATTGAACAGAGGAGGCCCAGTGGAGCTGGAATTGCGGAGTGACACATTTGCTTTGTTTTGTTTCAGTGTAGGAACAACCGGGACAAGGTCCACATTCATCCCGCAGCGTTGTGTGTTAAAGACACCACCCTTTCTTCACTGTGACCTCTTGGGGCTTTTGGAAAACAGTAGGATGTGTGTGTTTGGGTTTCCTTCTGGGCTTCCTGTTCTGCTGGTTGATGATTCTGTTCTCAGCCCGCACAATGCTGTTTTGATAGCATGACTTTGTCATATAATTTTATTTTGTTTTTGCTGGGGATTGAGCCCCGGGCTTTGTGCGTGCTAGGCCAGCACTGTACCACGCAGCTCCCCTCCTGCTCCTGGAGTATCACATTAAATTAGGAAGTGTGATGCTTCCAATTTCGTTTTTCCTTCTCTGAATTGGCTATTAGGGGTCTTTTGTGGATCCACAGCTTTTGGAATTTTTTTTTTTCTATTTCTGTGAAGAATTCCACTGTAGTTTAGGGCTTGTGTTAAGTCTGGATTTTCCTTGAGCATTTTAGCAATTGATTCTTCCATTCTGTGGATATGGGATATCTTTTCATTTATTTGTCTTCTTCAATTTCATTTGCTAGGTTTTTGTAGTTTTCAGCATATAGGTCTTTTACCTCTTTGGTAAAAATTTTTCCTAAAAATGTATTTTTTTCTTTGTCTCACAATGCTTTTTATTTGTGGAAAGGTCTTTTATAGAAAAAGTCAGACAAGCTGATTCTTAAAAAAATAATCATAGAGCACAGCATCTTTAAAAAAAATTTTTAAATTTATTTATTTTTTTATTAGTTGAATATGGAGTTACAATTGAGGGGGAATCATTATCAAACAATCAAGAACAAATGTATATTTACATAGTTAGCCAAGGCTAATGCCATGTCATGGATGCCCCCCTTGGGTTCCCCATGGTTCTGTTTCCCGCAGAAGAACCTCTGTGTTAGATGGACTTCTCGTGGAGGCCAGAGATCTCCTTCTGAGATTATTGCAGCGTATCTTTTCAAGTGCTATTGCAAATGGGATTATTTTCTAGATTTCTGTTTTGGATAGGTCATTTTTTTTTGTATATTTATCTTGCATCCTGCAACTTTATTTATTCCATGTATGAGTTCTAACGTGTATTTTTTGTGTACAGGATTTGAGGTTTTGTGTATATCATATTGAATCATCTGCAAACAGGGATAATCTTACTTCTTTGCATTTTGTATGTCTTATCTTATGCCATCACCCCAAATCAATTCAAAACGGATAAAAGGTCTAAATGTGGACTCGAAGCCACGGCTCTCCTAAAGGGAGACAGGCATCAGTGTTGACAATGAGGTTATTTTTTTTGGTACTTTTTTCCCCCTTGACTATGGCACCCAAAGCTCAGGCCAAAAGGAAAAACTAAGTAAACGGGACTATATCGAAATAAAAGCTTCTTTACAGCAAAGGAAGTAATCAACCAAATAAAAAGGCATTCTACAGATTGGAAGGGATATTTGCCAATCACGCATCCGGTAAGGGAGTAACATCCAAAATATACATAGAACTCACAATTTAATAGCTGAAGAATGAAAAACTACAGATTGTAAAATGGGCGAATTACCTACACAGGTGTTTCTCCGAAAAGGACATACAAATGGCCAACAGGTACCAGAAGCTGCTAACATCACTTATCCGGAGGGAAATGCACATCAAAACCGCAGCGAGATGCCCCTTCATGCCTGTTAGGAAGGGACTTTCAAAAGGATACGCAGCAACACATTGACGAGGGCATGGAGTAGCAGAGCCAGGTACTCCCTAGGAAGCAGATTGGGGCAGCCTTGATGGGCAGCAGTTTGGAGCTTCCTAAAGAAATAAGCAAAAGAACTAACACATGGCCCAATGGTGCATCTTCCTGCCCAAGGAAAGGATGCCGTGTCCTGTAAAGACATCTACACCCCCACGCTCATTGCATCTTGACCAGAGTCAAGACAGGGAAATACCTGATAAGGACCAGTGAAGGAGGAGACCAGGAAGATCTGATGTATGCCCAAGTGTACCATGGACTATTACTCAGCACTGAAAAATAAGGAAATTCTGCCATTCGTGACCACACGGATGAGCCTGGAAGATGTATGCTATATGAAATGAGGTAGAGACAGAAGGAAAAATATTGCATGATCTTGCTTATATTTGGAATCTAAGGAAAAAATAGTTGGATACAGAGAGACATACTAAAATGGTGTTTACCAGATGTGGTTTTCAGGGGCTTGGGGAGAGGTAAATTGAAGGATACAGAGTTTCAGGTATGTAGGATGAACAAGTTCAGGGATATAATAACCAGCACAAGGACCACAGTTAATACTGTGCTACATTCATGATTTTGCCAAAAGAAGGAAGCTTGAGGTACTCTTGATACACATAAGTTTACCTAGCTGGGAGATGATGGGTATGTTAATTTGCTCAACTATGTAAATATTTCGTATACGTACTTCAAAACATCATGTTGGACCCTTTAAAATATATAACATATTCTTAACAATTTTTTTAAAAGAGAGAGCGACAGTGAGAGAGAGAGAGAGAGACTCAATTTTATTTAGTTTTTCATTTGGCTTTCATTGCTCTGATACTTTGCTGCGTATGTGGTGCTGGGGTTGGAACCCATGTCCCTATGCATGCAAGGCAAGCACTGTAACTGCCGAGCCACTGCTCCAGCCCCACAAAATATTTTTAAAACTATGTACCAAATATTGTTTGAGATATACTTATGCTATTTTTTCACCATGTATCTGAAATTAAATTTAACTGGGCATCCTGTATTTTGATTTGCTAAATCTATCAACTCTACATTGAGACCCGGAGAGATTTGGTCACTGACCCCAGTTCTTGCAGCTGTACGTGGTTTCAGATCCTGCTTCTTGCTCTTGTAGGTCCACTGTTAGGTCAACTGAACAGGCCAGGTGGCTGAGTTTTGTTTTGTGCTTTTTTGTTTTTTTCTCGTCATGGGCAGAATGTTTGTGCCCTCCAGAACATACCTGCCAAAGTCCTGACTCCCAGGGCAGCTGTATTTGGAGGGAGGAGCTAATTAAATGAGACACCATTCCTGGTTAGTACCTGAAGGACAGCAAGCCAGCACACATGAGAGACACCTGCATACCTGTGCTGACTGAGTCCAGCTGTGGACTCAGCCTGGGTGACCGCGAGCATGAGAACAGATTAGGAGATTGTGGTGGATATGCACAGCGAACTTTATTCAGCCACACAGAAGAGTGAAATCACATCATCTGCAGGAAATCGGATGGACCTGGAGGTCAACGTGTTCACCCAACACAGAAGGACAAGGTGCATGTGTTTTCTCTCATGTGCAAGTTGAAAGAAGGACAGACAGACAGACAGAAAAAAAGAAAGGGAGAGAGAGAGTGAATCTGCCCTCTGGAAAGCAGTGTGGAGAATCCTCAGAAAACTAGTGATGAACCCACCATACAACCCTGCTCTTCCTCTCCTGGGAATCTTTCCAGGGGATTCAGAATCAGCACATCACAGTGACACAGCAAAATCTATGTTCATAGCAGCTCAATTTACAATTGCTAAATTATGGAAACAACCCAGATGCCCCTCACTGGATGAATGGATCTAAAAACTGTGGTACATATACACCATGGAATTCTACTCAGCAATTAGAAACAATGATATTGCAGCCTTTGAAGGTAAATGGATGGCGATGGAAGAAATTACGCTGAGTGAAATCAGCATAACCCAGAGAACCAAGGGTCGAATGTCCTCACTCATCTGTGGAGGCTGGAACTAGACCTTGGCAATTGAGAAAGGAGGTCTGTTATCATGTTTTAAACCCGGATAAGGTGTAATGTCATACAACCTAAGGCATTCGTATTGGGAGGGGGGGGAGGGATAAGGGTGGGTAATTGGGGGGGCTTTTGGGGGTAAATCTAATTTTCAGAATATATATATATATTATATTATTTCATTAGAAGCTTGTGATTGTTCAACAAATAAATTTCTGAATGAAGAAAAACAAACAAAACAACAACAACAACAACAACAAAAAGAGAGAATCTGAAAGCAGAAGAGGGACCGAGGGAAGGGGAAGGGATCTGGGGAAAGGGGATAAAAGGAGGGGATGAAAGGGTGGCAATATTGGTGGGACTCCAAACTGGTTCAGCCACTCTGGAAAGCAGTGTGGAGAATCCTCAAAAAATTAAGGATGGAACCACTTTATAGCGATGTGGCTTCATCAATGTTTATAGCAGCTCAATTTACTATAGCTAGACTATGGAACCAACCCAGATGCCCCTCACTGGACGAGTGGATACAAAAGCTTTGGTACATATATACAATGGAATACTACTCGGCCATTAGAGAAGACGATATTATGGCTTTTGAAATCAAATGAATGGAGATGGAAAGAATTATGCTAAGTGAAGTATCCCAGTCTCAGAGACTCAAGGGCTGAATGATTTCTCTCA
>PVKS010036576.1:0-13970 GCA_004027875.1 Aplodontia rufa
TACACGCCTTGAACCATAGTGGAGCCCCTGCACCCTCAGAACTTAGTTGCCTTAGGCAGCTGTGTGATTCAGATGGAGGAGAATGTCCTCTCTTTTCTGAAGAGCAATATTGAGCCATGGAAATTCTTGGGTCAATTTCCTGGTTTATTGACCCCAAATACACCTTTTTGAGTGTGTTGGGGTATCTCCTTCTATACCTATGCTATCAGGTACTGAAATTGTTTTTAAGAACTTTCAAGAAAAATAAATGCATCCAAAAGGTAAGAAAGCAGAGCAAACCCTCAAAGGAGAAACCTGTTTTGTTTTGTTGTTGTTTGTTTGTTTTAAAGAGAGAATGATAGAGAGAGAATCAATTTTATTTTATTTTTTCATCTGGCCTTTGTTTCTCTGACAGTTGTATATGTGGTGCTGGGGTTTGAACCCAGGTCCCCATGCATGTCAGGCAAGCACTGCATCCACTGAGCCACTGTTCCAACCTCAGAGATTATTTTTGTGATTTATCATTTCCATTCTCACATTACTGTTTGGTTGACTAAGAAAGACATCTGAAGTGGGAAGTCTGAGGACAAGATAAGACTTCATACTTTAGGGGAAGAAGTTCAAGGAGGACTAGGATTTCCAACTGAAGCCCACAGGTTTTCTTTTGGGGTATGGTGGAGTGTTCCAGGAGAAAATCCCAAGCCAGTGATTTTGAAGACCTTGATTGATTTGGTTAGAGTGGCTTCTGTGAAGAAGACAAGTCTTGGCATTTGATCTGAGAACCATTCCCATGTTAGATGTCCTTCACCAATCCTTTATGTTGTGATAATCTGGAGATCAGTGCTGACTTCTGAGAGCCCCTGAGCAGAGCCTAGGGTCTCAGCTCAGTCCCCAAGACAGAGTCCTCTGGGAAAGCATAGATGTGACTATTGGTTTCAAATTCTATGCCCTCTTGAGCACAGGATTTCTAAGAACATCAAGCGTGAATCTCACAGACAAAATCTTTCTTTGAAAATTTCAAAGAAGTAAAAATTGAAAATATCTCATCACCTTTCAAAATTATTAGAAGGAATACATTTCTACTAATTAAAAATGAAGAGTTGTACAATTCTTGCATAATGAATCTGAGCTTATTAAAGAGCAAAAGAAATGAGTCCCAGCCACTTGTTCTTTTCTTTTTGTTTTCAGAATCAGGCCAGAGTTACAAAGAGGAGGGAAAGTGGACTATTTAAAGGTAAGGTTGTGCCTGTTTGACCTGAGCCCTAAAAGGGTGAACTTTCCTATCTCTTCCATGAGGTCCCAGCTCCATAACTTGAGGATGTCAGTTTCTAGGGATAGTCTCTCCCAGGAAACAGTCTCAGAAGAGGTTCAGGGGAAGACAGTCAGGCCTTAGATACTCCTCAGAGTCTCTGCTCGGTCCATTCCTCTGTGAAGTAGTGATGGACCTGGGCCATGGTTTCTGCCCAGTAGGCAGCCATATGAGATATGTAAGGACTCCTGGTTGCTGTGGAGTAAGAATTTCTGTCTCCTGATGTGGTGTAAACTACTTTAATTCCTGGTTGCTCAGATTCATCTTTGAGTTAGCTACTGACTTCTATGCTTCAGGTGATGTTTTTGAGCATCACGTGGGATGATGAATGTGAGAGTACATTATAAATGAAACCACATACACACGTGAACCTTCTTTTTTTATTGATTTTTAATTTTTTTTTTAATTTTAATTTTAATTTTTGAACAACCATACAATTTTTAACAAAATAATATAAAATGTGTACAGATTCTGGATATTACAATTACCCCCAGGAATGCCCCCCAATTATCCACCCTTATCCCTCCCTTGCCCTTCCCCCCATATCTCTAAAAAAGGATTACATTGTACAGCATTACATATTATCTGGATTTAACACATGGTAATATACGAACTTTCTCACTGGCCAGGGTCTAGTCCCAACCTCTACAGATGAGTGGAGACAATCGGCCATTAGTTCTCTGGGTTAAGCTGGCTTTACTCAGCATAATTTCTTCCATAGCCGTCCATTTACCTTCAAAGGCTGCAATATCATTGTTTCTAATTGCTGTGTAAAATTCACGCAGCTCTTATTTGGACTTCTTTGTGTTTCGCTTTCTCACTCCTACACTGCAACCAGGAAGTCTGAACAGCATCTGCTCCATAACCAATTCTATTTCTTTTTCCTGGCCAGGAAAATGAAGTTCTATAAGAAGGGAACTGAAGCTTGAAAACAGAGAATCACCTTTTCCTCTTGAGTGCTGTCTCTCCTGGCAGAGCTCCTAGCAGCCAGGGTCTCCAACATATGCTACACCTTTCCTTCAGGCTTTCCATGTGCAGAGCATTCCAAGAATGAACAGAACTTTTTCTCTTGTTGCAATCTTCTGTCAAGAAGACTTGTGGCTAGACAACAGGAAAAAACAAAACTTCTAAATCTCTGAATACATATGAAAGGGGATTCAGAATAACCTATCAAGTCTACAGAAAGCTTTTTTTAAATCATTTTTTGTTTTTCTGTTGTGTTTTTTTTTTTTTGTTTGTTGGTTTATTTTTGTTTTTTTAGAAGCAGTTGGAGTATTGGCCTTGTTGAAGAACAAGAACATCTTATGTTCCTGTCCCTGAGGAAATGCTGTTGTCTCTGGGCATACATAAAGGTAAAAAAAGAGAGTGGAAAATAAAAATAAGAGGAATGTCTTATGCTTTCATGTTATTGGTTAGAGTTTGGAGATGGAGCTCTACATAAATATATTAGAGACTCTGAATTTCAGAAGCATCACTCGTTTCCCTTGCACAGATATTCTGGGACAATATTAAATAACATAGAGAAAGACATAAAAATTATAACTTTGACACCTTGTACAGCAGCACGGTGAAGTAGGGGAAAAAAGAGTAGAAAGTCCAAACTAGACTTCAGTTATAACTTCAGTTGTCATGGCATCACCTGTAAACTTGATGAGTCCCAGTTACAGCTTCTATTAAAAGGAAGATAGTAAGGCTTCTTCAACTTGTCTTAGGGGCTGGAATGCATATGTGAGAATGTATGTCAAATGCATGTTGCTGATTGCAGAGCATTAGTCCCTTTTAAGAGACTGGTTTATTACCATTTATCTTGTATACTGAGCCTTACCTAATTGCTCAATTAATCATTTCCATATAATGCACATAAAAGCTGAACTTTTAAGTTCGATCTCTATGTTGCAGAAGAAAATATTGTTTCTGGTATCTATAAAAATATAAATCAATAAAAAATGGATCCATAGACAAGACACCCATGGTGGCAACTTCTAATGGCCTCCCCTTTCAAGGTGGGATAGCTGGGGGCTGACTGGATGGACTCCTCTGCAGACCACTGTGCTCTCAGAGTTGCAAGTGTCTACTGGGGAAACAGCAAAATAAAACAAACTCATTCTCTATTTTCTGGATATCTCCAGTTTGAGAGTGGTACCCGTAGTCTCATTTACCCTTTGTTCTCAAATGAACATAAGTTATAGAAAAGTTTAACAAAACAACATATATTAGAAAGTACAGACCTATCAATAGACAAAATTACAACAAATGTATTTATAGCTCTAATTGGTTTTTATTCACAATTCATTAATGAGGGAGCTTCCATTTTACAAAACAGAATGAAAGCTATCACTGTGTAATAACAGAACAGTTAAGTTCTTTAAAGTGGAAATAAAGAAACAATAACAGGAAAAAAGTTGATTAGCTAACATTAAGTCACCTCAGGTTATTTTTTTATAAGAGTTAAAGCAGAGATGACTTCCTTATGACAGTAAAACTAGCCTGTTTGGCATTTGGCTATTATATCTCTCCTGATTCCTCAGAAAGTCAGATGAATAAATTAGCTTCACTTTGGTGGCATGAAATTTCAGCATTAGTGACTCCATATTGGTTTGGTCTATTAGGCCTTGTGCAGGAGTTTAGTCCAATCCAATGTCCTCCTATCAATTTTATGCAACAGGACTAAAGTAGCCTCATATCTATCCCAAAGTATTATTCATAATCATGAACTATAATCATTTTTGTATCAGTGTATTTGTCCCTCCACTTCCTCCCTTCCTCCTTTCTTTCTTTCCCTCCTTTCTCCCTTTCCCTCCTTTCTCCTTCCCTCCCTCCCTTCCTTGCTCTTGGAATTAAATTCAGGGACTCATGCATGCATGCTAGGTAAGCACATTACCACTATGTCACATCCCCAGACCTAGTATTTCATTTTTGTTGTTGTTATTTACATCCAGAAGTACAAGATCACAAATCCACAATCAGGGAAATAATATAATATCATGTGGTAAGGAACCACATGGGACTATCTGGATAATAATAATATGCTCTTTGTAAGAACAGATATCATTACCAATTTTTCATGTAAGGAAATGGCTTCAGATAGGTTAAAGAACAATTAAAAAAGTACACAGTGGTGGGGCTGAAGAGAGTGCTTGCTTGGCATGAGGAGCTGGGTTTGAACCCCAGCACCACATACACAACTAAGTGGCAGAAAAACAAAAACCAGATGAAAAAATAAATAAAATTGATTCTTTCTTTCTCTCACATGCATTGGTTCTTTCTTTCTCTCACTCTCTCTCTCTATGGGCAGGAGGAGTGGCTCAGATATTACAGAGCTTGCCTGGCATACATGAGTATATGAGTTCAAACCCTAGCACCATGTGCACAACAAAGTCTAGGGTCAACAGAAAGCACATGAAAAACTAAATAAAATTGATTCTCTCTTTCTCTCTTTCTCAGTCACTGTCCCTTTCTATTACAAAAAAAAATTACATGGCAATAAAATAAAATGAAATTCTGTCATTTGCAGGCACATGGATGAAATTACAGGACATTGCTTAAATGAAATAGACCTGGCACAGAAAGACAAATATGGCATTACAGTTGGATGAAAAGTGTCCCCCAAAAGTTCAAAATGTGTGGCAATGCAAAAAGGCTGAAAGGTGAAATAATTGGGTATGAGAGTTTAGTGAAATAGTGAATTATCCTCCAGGAAGAGTTAATTGGATGGTAACTGTATCAAAATTATATAATGGCAAGGCACAGTGGTGCATGCCTATAATCCCAGCAATTAGAGAGTTTGAGGCAAAAGGATTGTAAATTCACAGCCAGTCTCAGAAAATTAGCGAGGCCCTAAGAACTTAGTGAGACCATGACACAAAATAAAAAGTAAAATGGGCTGGGGATGTGGCTCAGTGGTAAAGTGCCTTTGAGTTCAATCTTTACCTCAATACCAATAATAATAATAATAATAATAATAATAATAATAATAATAATGAAAATAATAATAAACGTCATACTCTATTCAATTAATGTTTAAAATTATAATGTCAATAAAAAATAAATGTCACTAAGTGTAGTAGCTGGCTTTTTTAAAAATTGTGTGACAAGTTTATGCAAATCTGATCCTATAATTTTGGAATGGATTATACAGTCTTGTATCTGGTCTATGTTTCATGAAACTACTTATTCATCCAAAGATTCCAAAATCACCTAACAAGAATCATGGCCTCTTACATGGAATGGATGTACATATAGTACTACACTTGACCCTCCTTCTCAACAAGGGTGCCCTGGAAACCTCAGACTTGGAAGCTTGGCCTACACACTTGGCTCTCTGTGTCTCCTCTCCCTATTTTATCTTATCTTTAGCAAAAATTGCCAGGACCCTGGAGTAAGAAGAGAAGGAAGCTAAATTCACCAAGCATGGAAGAATAAAGTTACTTATAAATGACTTGTTTTATATTATGGTTGCATATTTTTAATATCTAGAAAATATATTCCTACAACTATTACATTAATAGTGGTAAGAAAATACTAGGTTCTGGCATAAATGTTTCATGCAAAACACTTAAATGTCCAATAATGGAGAAATGACAAGATAAAATATGGCATATTCTCTTAGTATACCACTATGCAGGTATTAAATTTTGTAATAACATGAAAATTGCTGAGTAATAGTAACTCACTTTACTAGCCTAAAGGCATAAATGTACTCACCACCTATCTTTTTTTTTTTTCTCATGAATCACTTAAACTCCCCACACCTATATTGGTAGGCAGCCTGGTATCCCCTATTGCCCTATTCACAATGACATATACCAAAGGATTTCAATTGTCCTTTTAAACAAGAAAAAAAGGACACAGAGGTATTACCATTGGCACTGTAACAAAAGAGTCCACTGATACCAGACAAGGGTTCAATGAGGCCTTTGTTCATTCAAATCCGGAGGCCACAGTGATAGACACCATTAGTTTTGTATGCTCAACCATCCTATTACAGCTAAGTCATAATCTTGGTACTGGGTCAGTGAAGCCTAGGACCACATGAAAGCTCAGGTCAGGGTCTGCCAAAGCCATACCTATTTTAGACTCTTGTTGGAAACTTGCTGAAACCTCAGATCCTATCTTTTACCATGACTTCTCAGCTGCCACTCAAGTTCTCCTTCCTACAAATCTCCCCAGTGTCACATCTTAAAGGGCTGGGGTCTTAATCTTTTCTCTCTCACATTTCTAAACTTATTATGAAAAATTGATTCACAACATTCACAAAAGCTTGGGGAGTGAGGAAGTTTTGCCCAAACAAGAATGATCTGCTCTATAATCCAGGGACAGGTACATAAACACTAGAATAGGCTGCTCTAGCATTTACATAATAAAACAGGGTTTTATTCTATAATAAGGAAAATTTGTTCTAAGATGATTTGTTGACTCAATTTCTGAAAAAAACAACAGTTGTATTTATAAATTTCACTCCACCATGACCTGATTATATTGATGATTTTTTTGAAAATTAATTTGAGCATTAATTTGAAAATTAAATTAACAAGTTAACAAAAGTAGATATTGAATTTTAAGGGGAAGACTTCAACTTGTCAGGAGCCTGTTGGGATCTTGCCCGTTCCTCATAACCATACTTCATGAAAAGTTATCTAGGGGAAAGAAAGGATAAAAGAGAGTATCCATCCCACCAACCCAAGTCATAATATGGCATAAATGCCATTAAGTACCATATGTGAGAGAAAATCTGTCTGCCTAAAGAAGCCCAGTCTCCAGACCTTGCCTCTGGTACCAAGGTGACAAAACTCAGGCACTTGGTAGCTTCAGAGCCACATAATGATGGGTTAGGATATAGGGGTGAAGTTGGAGGAAATCAGAGTAGAAAAAGAGTAGTATCCCAGTGGGGACATGGAAGCTGAAAAGCCAGTGAGAACCTGAACGAATGTGGTTGACAATAAGATATGCCTACTGAATAATCCCCAGACATGTGCCCAGATATATGCTCGATAGCAAAATGCACATTGCATACATGATGCAATCAGCAGGGTTTTAAGAAAAGCAATACCTATCTGTAAACTAGGAAAGATATACATCAAAATATTCTTATTCACAACTCTCCTTTCTTATTTATTTTCAATGGTATTCTGCAAAATTATTGTTTTCTTAAATTTTTTAATTTCTCAGTGAGTAGTTGAACTTCTTAACAGTTCTTCATAAACTAATTAATGAGTATCATATGTTCCTTTATATTTAATGAATATGCATTTTTCATTATTTTTGAGTGACAGGAAAAAGCTAAAGCTTGAATTTGCCCATGTCTTAGTTTTTTAGTAAATCCATACTTAAGCCTTATTCAAACAGTACACACATTGTTTATGTAATGGGAAAAGAAATATTCTTAACATTACTAATTGAAATGCATCCTGTTGTTTGTAACTGTAAGCTATAAACCAGATTCTGGAGCACACTGCTCCAAAATCCATTGCCCTGTTTGCTGCAAGACAACCAAACTGTGGCTGAGTTATCAGATAGCTATCAAAATGCAAGGGGGATGAGGTTATTGACAGTTGAAATTGAAATGTTAATCAAAATTAAATAACACAAAGTAGGACATGATAATATTGCTTGGTTATTTCCCTTTCTAATATTAATGAATCTGTTACCTTGCAGAATTAGAAATGAAGTATGTACATCAAATTCTGAAAATTCCAAGGAAAAGCAAAACTCCAATGACAGGACTGCTCATTATACAACAGATATAGACTTTTAAGAATCATTTTATCTTTGTTATTTTATTTAATTGTTACAACACTATATATACACACATTATATAGATAAGTTCAGAATTTTTTCCATTAAAAAACATATATATAAATACAGAAGTATAAAACATCAGCCTATTAGAGATCCTAAAGAAAGTATTTGTCTTGATAACATTTTTAGAATAAACTCTATTCAATAGTCATTTACAACACTCCAAAAGAGCCATGAACCCTGTCTTGATTTGGATCTCCCTAGAAGCAGACTATGAGGAAAGGGTTCAACTGTAAATCTTTTAGTGGGAAGGTCACCCCAAGATCTGATAATCTGGAGTAAAGTAGTGAAGAAAGAAAGAAAAGAAAGCCAGCAAAGTACATGTTATCAAGCCTGTTATCACTGTGAACAGCTCGGGCCCAATCTCATCAAGGCTCTTTAGGAAACTGAAGATAACAAAGCTGGGTATCCTTTCTACCATTGGCTTGAAGCGTGTTCCAGGAACATTAAAGAAATTCTGGCTTTTTCTGCATGCAGGTCAGCCTGTGGAAAAAACGGTCCTCAAACCGGTACTTGCCAAAGCAGATTTTGGCATGTGCAGTGAAAAAGCCAAGGAGATATGGCCAAAACACTAATGTCTATTACAGCTTTATCTAGGTAAGAAGCTGATTGTGTTGAGCATCTATATAGCATTTACCTCTCAGAGCATTACATGCAGACTGTTGATTGGAGTACTCTTACTTTCCCAGTTTCACAGATGATAAATTTTAGATACAAAGAAGTTGAATTACCCAAGCTCACTTAGCTGGAATTTGAACCCAAGAATTTTAATTCCAGAGTCTGCATCCTAATCTACCTCATTTGGTCTCCTCTGCTGTTGTCATAGATGCTTAGCCCACATGAACAGCCAGGGGGTTTTGAGAGACCTTCTCCTAGGGTTCTGGAATAAGGGGTGGTGGGTCCTTCCTTATCCATTCTCACTGGCTCCCAAGAGAGTCACTGCTGGTTTCTCTTGACCTTGTTAGCACAGGGTAACAAGCTGTGCACCATCAGAAATGAAGACCCACAGGAAAGAGTCCTCTCCAACATCTGTCTCCTATCCACTGTCCACACACTCCAGATTTCTTGGAATTTACATGCAGAATCCACATAATCCAGCAGGCAATTTGAGAAAAGAAAATTTTCCTGGTTCCAATTCTATAAACTTCTAAGCTTGTCTCTCCACAACACTGTGATAGCCAAGGGATGGAATCAGTCTGATCAGGGACTGCAAGCAAAGAGGCAATTTAGCTTTGTTTCAACTGGCTGAGTAACTGCCACGGACACAGCATTAGGCAGGTGGTAAATTAGCTACTTGGAGAGGTCCTTCCATTCTTTCAGGCCACTGAGGCATGAAAACCACTCTGAGCAATGTCATAAAGGCTTGTGAGATTCTTCTTTGAAATACTTTTATGAAAACTACTTATTCCAGGTAACCTAATTATAAGAAGTACAATTTACTAGGCTTTTTCAAGATTATGCCTCTGAGTATCCATCTGAGTTTGGTAAACAAAATTTGGAATTGATTCGAATAGAGTTAGATACCAAGCACACACTGCCAATTTCTTCCAATTAAACAGAGAATATGAACACATGAGAAATCAATCAAAATAAAATGAAATGCCTTTGATCACCTTGGGTGGGATTTGAGAATGAGCCCATTTCTTTGTTGTCTTATCCTGTAGCATTATCAAATTCTTCCTGAGACAAATTAAAGAAGTAGAATGGGCTCATATTTCCTCAGTAGAATGACAGGGAAGTAGGGACAAAATTAGATTTAATTCTTCCCTGTTTCAGGAATATTATGGACGTGTTCAGCTTCTAACTCTTCTAAATGGTAACATAATAAGTATATCTCCATCAACTTGAATGCATAACAAGTATATATGCATGTGCACTCTAACACAACACACACAAACTGAAAGATTAGGTAAATACACCAGATGTTTACTTTCCACTATATTTTGTTTGTTTAATTCATTAAATCTCTTTATATTGTACATCTCTTAAAAACCCTAATAAGTTCTTTTACATGTCCCATGTATTTGCACAGAAAAACTACATAGGGCCAAGTCTGGAGGCTTCATGCATTTCTTTGTCATTATTTGTGGGTATTATCGGAGTAATATGTCTTTAATAAAATAGTAAAACACAATAATTATAACAATGTAATGGCACAAAAGTAATCTAAAATTTAAGAATTGCTAATTTCTGCATTTTTCTATTTAATATTTTTGGACCATGGTTGACTATGGGTAACTGAAACTGTGGAAAGCAAAACTGCATATAACAGGTGATTACTGTACACATTTTCCCCCATGAATAGTGAAATTCAGCAGAAAAATTATGAAAATCATATGCAGAGTTGACACTGCCAATGTCAATTCAACTTCTATAGTTTTCCAGCCATTCTGAACACAAGTAAATTAAGTATATCTGATAATAACACCTGCCCTTCTGTGAGGAGTCATTAATGTCCTATAGTGAGGACCTGCAACTTGTGAGAAAAAAAAAAAGCGTATGAATTTCTTTTCAGCTCTGCATTCACTGACATCATACTGATAGTTTGAATTTAGCCACTGGTAGGAACATTTCTCATAGAAATTTCTTAGAAAAGCTATAAATTAAGGCTTTGGTTTTCTTTTTCTGAATGCCAGCTTACCAGCTCATACTAAAAATTGAATAATGAATGCAAAATGTCTGGTTGTTTTTCTTTCCTTTCCTATCTTGAAGTTTGCAAAGGGATTTGATTCAAGATGTGGAATACGGAACCAGTCATTGAAATTAACAATTACTCTAATAGGCAGTAATTTCTTGTGGATTTTTCTTTGCTATTGCTTTTGACAGTCATACAAGGCAATTTGTTAATACGACCTTTGATTTTGATATTTAAATACCAATTAAAATTCTGCTGTAATATTTTGAAGAATGGTGTTGTTAACTTATCTCCAGAACTTTACATAGGCACAGCTGGTAAGTACATTGTGTTAGTCTTTTAATTGCCTGAGTTCTACAGAAAAGTTGGCAATTTCTATTCTGCCTGAAGTGCTGTCACCAAAAAGTTGTCTTGTTAATCAAGTCTTGCTCAGGAAATCACACTGCTTTGCTGTAACACTTGGGAAAACTGATGTGCCCCAAATAGACACTAAAATTCTACTAAAATTATTTGACAGTACAGTTCAACATTAAACAAAAAATCTGTGACATCTAAGTTAACATAGATTCCAGGTGGAACCAAATGTCACACCAAATGTTACACACACACAGCAGTGCTTGGAAGTCAATGTAAATTTTCTTTTTTTTTTTTTAAAGAGAGAGGGACAGTGAGAGAGACAGAGAAAGAGAGAAACAACTTTATTTAGTTTTTCACATGGCCTTAGTTGCTCCAACACTTAGTTGTGTATGTGGTGCTGGGTTTCGAACCCGAGTCCTAGTGCTTGCCAGGCAAGCACCGAAACTGCTGAGACACAGCTCCAGCCCCAGTAAGGCTAATTTTCTGATGTGCAGGTACACAGTGGGATAGTGAGCTCAATGGCATCAGAGGTTCTTTCCTCAGGTGGCTGAGAGGAGATATCGTCATAAAACCTAGAGTATGCAGGTCTCTCTTGTTTGCACAGAAGATTGTGAATGGTGAAGATTTTTTAATGGAAAACCTCTAATTTTGCATTAATAGAAAGCCAAACAATATGTCTCAGAATGCATTATGAAATGTTACATCATAGAACAAAGGAGGAGACATTGGAGTCAGGCAGAATTAAACGCTATCCCAAGTTTCAAGGTCTAATTTGTTGAGTAATATTAGAATAATTATTTAGCTCTCTAAGCCTCAGGTTCCTCTTCTTTCAAATGAGTATTTCTGAAAAGTCCTAGCTCATTAGGTTGTTTATTAAAATGAGAGAATGCATGTAAAAGTGATCAGGGTCTAGTGTTCAGTAAGTATTTCATCCTTTCATTGTTGTTGCTATTGTTATTCACATTTTGAAATTACCTAGGCATAAAATATCCCTGATGCCCAAGACAGGAATCTCAAGAGGAAGTTAAAAGAATTTGACAGTGAGTCATAGATCCTAGAGCTTCAGAATTCAAATGAATGGCCTGTGGTGGTAGCTTGGACTGTAAATGTAAAACAAACCAACTCTTTTTCCTTCATATTCTTCTCTTGAATTATCTTCCACTTAAACTTTAAAAAACACAAGCATGGAGATAACTATATTTTTTACCAAGTTGTTCTCCTGAGAAGGGTGAATTGAGGGTGAGATTCTGCCCAAGTTATAGTATCAGCAATCAAGGCTAAGTATGAGGGGTGGCTTTGCTGATGATAGGCCACATCATATTGAAAAATGGGGAAGGGAAAATTTAAATTATTGGCAAAGGGAGACAGAGAAGAAAGGGACAGTCCACAGTATTAATTCAGGAAAAGATACAGGAGAATGAAAATAAAACAGGTACCAAAGGTAAAGTAGGCATGCATGCCACTGTGGGCAGGCAGGATCTAAGTAGGGGCTCAGATCGAGCATGTGTTCAGGAAAACAGCAGGGGAGCATTTAAGGATAACTAGGATGCTTGTGAGGATTATGTTAGAAATGATTCCTTACCTGGTTTTAAGGCTAGTGGTAGGGGATATTGAAAAATTATGGCCTTAAAACTTCTTTTTGTTACCATAAGGGTAAAAAATAGGTGATCTTTTCAGAAAATAAAATGTGCTTTGTATGTATTACTGTGTATTGGGCCAATCTCAGAGAGTCATAGTGCTTTCTTTATTGACACAGAATCCAAGTTTTTCTGTGTCCATCATTCTTCAAAGTTAAACCACTTTAGAAGGTACATAAGCCAACCAACACTCTGACAAAAGGACTAGAAGTAGTTGAAATGTTTAATATACAAAAAACACCAGAAGACCTCAAAAAAATATCACATTACCAAAATGTCCCAAAACTAGGGGAGCTAGCTACTATTTAAAAAAGTCTAAAACAAAACAAATAAAAAGTTCAAAAATTCTGCTATGGCTTGAATATGGTCTGTCCTCACCAAAAGTTATACTGAAGCTTGGTCCCCAATGTAATGGCTGGAGAGGAGGGGGGGCCATTAAGAAAAATTAATGTCTTTTTTCTAGATTAGATTAGTTCTGGTAGGAGTGGATCAGTTTTTGTGAAAGTGTTATTACAAAGTAAGCCTGGCACCTCTCCTGGGTCACCTCTCACACCACTTGCTTACCTTCCAATTTCTGCTATGAGTTCCTCACCAGAAGCTGAATAAGATGCTGGCTCCATTCTTTGGACCTCTAGCATGGTGAACTAAATAAAACTTTTTTCTTTATAACTTATCAAGCCTCAAGCATTTTGTTACTGAAAAAAAATACCCAGAGTAAGATAATGTCCAAACAACAAATCAAAAGAAAATCTCAATCTTCATCCTAATGCTGATATTGATTATATTGATTACTTTCTTCAAGGATCAAAATCCTCAAAACAAATAGCAAGCACTCACAACAATAAAAACAAAAGAACAAGAACAACAATAACAAAACCCAACACAAAAGTCTTCAAGCATTTCCAATATACAGAGGACAAGAAAGAAGTCTTTGCAAGGTAGATCTGAAACAACTTTTGTTTCATTCATTATAAAGCACAATGATCATTAATAAAATGGATCAAGAGTCAGCTGTATTTGAAGAGGAAACACAGCAAATTGGGACTAAAAGTTGTGATAGGTTCATTTTTCTCATGCAGTTTCCCCAAATTTCCAGGATTTACTCAAACCCCCATGATAGGATTATTTGTTTCTCTTAGGGCAAGTGATAAAATCAATCATGACTTAAAATCAAGGGCAGCATATAATGTTAAATCTTACATAGTCTTTTTATTTTTTAATTTTTTTATTTTTCAAGAGAGAGAGAGAGCACCCA
>PVKS010036577.1:0-18475 GCA_004027875.1 Aplodontia rufa
GATGTTATTCCTACACTAGATACCCATTTAACACATGAGTTCTTCTGGGGGAAACTGCAATAGATGAAACCCATAGTAGCTTATCTATGCGTTAGCATTACCCCTGGTTAACAAAGTTTATACACATTGATTGCTACAGTTTTGACAATGTTTCCCCCTCATCTGTATCCTGTATCGCTATATACTTCTAATAAATGTGAAAAAAAAAAAAAAAAGGAAAGCCAGGGCAGCTGATGAAGGTTTTAGGCCATAGCTGGGCCTTGAATTGTTGAATTTTTAGAAATAGCTTCTTTAAAAATTGCAATAAAATATACATAATATAAAATATGCCATTTATTAATTATATTCACAGTTTTGTGCAACCATCTCCAGTAGCTATTTCTAGAACATTTTCATTATCCCAGACAGAAATGCCAGTCATTAAACTAACCCATCCCCTGATAGCCTCAATTCTGCTTTCTGTGTCTGGGTTATCCTATTCTAGTTCCCTCATGTATGTGGAATCATGGTCTTTGGGGCCTGGCTTCTTTAACTTGTCATAATGGTTTTAGTCCTTTATTGTAACATGTATCACATTTCATTCCTTTTTATGGCTCACTAGTATTCAATTGCATGGATATACCACATTGTCTTCACTCATCTATTAATGGACAGTTGGGTTGTTTCACTGATTATTGTGAATAGTACTGTTAAGAACATTGGTTTACAAGTATCTACGTCCCTGCTTTCAATACTTTTGGATGTTGTTAAATTTTATACCAGTAGTAGGATAGACATCCAAAGTACCTTATAAAGCTCTGAGCAAATAGTGTTGCGTTTCTTCTACTTTGTACTGTTGTTAAAATCTGACCTGGTTGACTGCTCGTTATAAGTGCCCCCATTGTTAAGAGACTGTCTTTGTGCTTTCACAAACAAGTACTGTCTTTTTGGCTCAGTGCTTAGCAAAGTTACCCAAGATCAGTTCTTACTGGTAGCACCTGGATTCCTAGCCTAGTGTTCATTAGAAGAGCTTTCCCCCCAAAAGACAGAGAGAGAGAGAGAGAGAGAGAATCAATTTTATTTAGTTTTTCATGTGACTTTCACTGCTCCAAAACTTCGTTGTATGTATGGTGCTGAGGTTTGAACTTGCATACTGATGCATGCCAGGCAAGCACCATAACCGCTAAACCACCACTCCAGCCCTCTCTACAGTTGCTTTAATCAATGAAATAAGCCACTCATTTCTCGGAGGAGCATAGAATTGGCATATGATGTCTTTTGGGGGCAGGCAGTGGACTGCTGCCATACATGAAAGGGGCTGGGTTGTTGAGGAGCCTGTCCTCCCTTCACTCTTTTATATGCTCAGGGATTGAAGTGGGTACTTTTGTGGCTGTGCTAGAGGACATAGTGCAATTTGGATGCTTGCTTAGGGACTCTACAACCTTGCATTGGGTGTAGGAAGTAAGATCTGGATGAGGCCCACATGTGAACATCAGATCAAGCCCAATAGGTGGGGGATTGAGTGTGTTGGTGGGATTTAGTGAAGGCAGGTCATAACCAGGAGGGATTGGGGAAGGATGTCAGCTGGACTTTCCACATGGCAGGGAGCTGGCTGGTACAGAAGATGTGTCCTAGGGAGAGAGATGGACAGACAGATGGGTGTGGCAAGGGATGGAGAATGCTGCCACATCCTCAGCCAGTGAGCCTGAGGACAGGCAGGCTAGCACTGAGGAAAACAGCTGGAAAGGAAACCCAAGAAAATGCTCCAAGTTTCCAGGAGGCTGGGAATCCCCCATTACATCTTTAAGGCTGGTCACCTTGGTTAAGAAGCAAGTGTTTGGGGCTGGAGTGGTGGCTCAGCAGTTTTGGCACTTGCCTGGCAAGCATGAGGACCCAGGTTCAAACCCCAGCACCATGTACACAACTGAGTGTTGGAGCATTGAAAGCCATGTGAAAAACTAAATAAAGTTGTTTCTCTCTTTCTCTGTCTCTCTCACTGTCCCTCTTTCTTTAAAAAATAAAAAGATTTTTAAAAAAATGAAGCAAGTGTTTGGTCTCTGGGTTGAGATGGGTCAAAGTGGAGATGGGGGTTGGCAGAGAAGTCTTTGAGGATGGGGTGTTCTCGCTGATATATGGCAAATGGCTTGTCTGGGCTGGGACAGTCAGTGTAGAAAGGGGTCCAGGATATGTGGTACAGGCTCCAAGAGCAAGATGGCTGGGATATGCTTCAGAGAAGTCAGGCAGGGAGATACTCTTAGGGGTCCCCCAGGGGAGCCGTTCACATAAAGGAATTGGGTAAGATCAGACTGATGTGGGGGGTGATAAGGAGTTCTGGTTCTAGAATAAGTGTGCTTGATGTTGGTTGTGTGTTTTCTGAGTGCCCAAGACAGATCCAAGAGCTTTGAACTATAACTTTATGATTGCTGTTCTCACTTTGTAGATGAGGAACATGAGGCAAAAACAAGTGATTTGTCCTAGGATCACACATTTAGTAGGTGACACCTACAGGGCACACATCTAAACAGTCACCACTTAAAAGCTGTGCTTCTATTTAGTCTGTTAAAATGTTCACTCACTGGGGCTGGAGAAGTGGCTCAGTGGCTATGGCGCCTACCTGGCATGCACATACAGCCATACACAACAAAATGTTCGAGCAATGAAAGTCACATGAAAAACTAATTAAAATTGATTGTCTTCCTCTCTCTCTCTCACTGTCCCTCTCTTTAAAAAATAAAAAAAAAAATGCTCACTCACTGAGGTTACTGGTACTTATTAAAAACTTCCCTGTCCTATTTTAAACTCCTTGCACACCTCACTGATTCTCATAAGAACTTTATGAATGAGACCGTTTTTTACTTTCATTTTCCATGCATGCCAGGTGTATAGCATGCCAGGTGTATAGTGTTGGACAGAGTTCAAATGAACTGCCTTAGGTCACATAGCTAGGACTTGTCTATATTGCAATGCAATATTTATTTGATTAAACTGTTGTATTCCTATAAGCCTCTAATGATGTACTTGTGAAAAGGTTGAATTGATTGTATTATATGGCAGTGTAAATTCTTTTGGATTTTTTTTTGGATCAAGTTTACTATCAATGTGGTGAACATATTGACCTAGAATTCTTACTTTTTTTGTTGTTAGTACTGGGTATTGGACCCAGGGGCTCTTGGCAGCAGAGCCACATCCCCGTCCCTTTTTGTATTTTTTTAAATTTTGAGACAGGGCTTCCCTAAGTTGCTGAGGCTGGCTTTAAACCTGCAATCCTCCTGCTTTAGCTTTCTAAGCTTCTGGGATTATAGGTGTGTGCCACTGTGCCCAGCCTAGAATTCTTCCTTTCTTAAAAGAAATAAATAATTGGAAGTAATAACATCTTCATTTATTGCTGTTTGCATTTGCATTTTTTACTGCTCTGTACAACTCTGAAGATAATCCCAAGACTCCTTGTCCTTAACGTGGATGCTCTGCTCAGATGCAGAGCCTCATGTACCCAGTACCTTCCCAGTGGCACCTCTAATGTTGTTTGTGCTTAATAACATTTAATGATTATAATTGATCTTATTGTTACCTTCAGCAAACCAAGGTGGCTGGGGAGCCTTTTGATCTGGGGAGTTCTCAGCTTGACACAATGGGGCTACAGTTGTGCCTCTGGGTGAAATATTTATTAGGATAATAAACAGGAATTGAGACTGGTCATCTGTACACACACATGTGGGGAACATTTCTGGCCTTTCTGTTGAGCACCTTTGGTTTGTCCCTGTCCCTTCTCTTTTCATGTGTGAGTTGGTCTCCCATTTCCTTTTTTTGCTTTACTGATTTTTTTTCTGGTCTGCTCACTGTCACCGCTATGGCTTTGCAACTGTAGCCCTGGAGCCAACAGAAATTTCCACTCAACTGCAGTGACACTCTTGGATTTCCTGTCTCCCAATCCCTGCAGTCCTGAACTTGCTGCCTGCAGCAGGAAATGAAAGCCCTTAGAGAACTAACCTTTTCTTCTGCACCTGTCACCCAGGTCATCTATGATAAACTATGATGATTAACATGTTCTCCCTCTGATTGCTTCTCTTATTCTCAACTCTGTCTCTGGATTCTCAAAACCTTCACCTGCACACCATCATTAATTTTTGATTCAGCATAGTCTTACATATTGGGGGAATTATTACATATTCATGCATACATAGGATATTGACTAAGTTAAGCCTGGTCCTAGTCCAGGATCTCCCCCATTTCATCCATTCCCCTATTTCACATCTCCTCTGTAACACCCCCATGCTAGGGATAGAAATGAGCATGTACATGTATTTTAATTATTGAAATATCTAAGTTTATATACCTGCCTAAATATTGTTTGGCTTCTCATGGGAGTCGAGTTGCACAGTTTTGTTGATACCCCCTTTTTCCTCCTTCCATTCTCCCCCTGCCTTCATAGTTATGGTTCCCCAGCTTATGTGAAATCTTAACTTTCACATGAACACTTTTGACTCTTTTCCTTGGATTTGGTGGATTTTCTGATATCTTGCTGTGGATGTCACTTTTCAGTGAAAAACACAGAGAGTCTACACGTTCTCTTTGGAACATTCCAAGTACTTACACCCAGATGTGCAGGACTCTTGATCTGGTTTCATCCTACTGAATCTTACCTTGTGCCATCTCCACAAGGAACCTTGTTTTGCAGCCAGTCTAGTTTCTTTATAGTTTGTAAGGCCTCATGAGCCAATCTCAGCACCATTCAATTCTTCCCTCTCCTCCTCCTTTGCCTTTGCTGATATGATCAGGGCCAAGCCTTCTTCTTACTTTGTCTTCAGCTCAAAACTTACACTTGTAGCTGGATTTTACTTATTCTGGCACTTATGCACTTTGTTCTTTAAGCTCTGAAGTGTGTGCAAGACTACATGGCACACTAACAAGTACTTTCCCCCAGCACCTAGTATGATGCTTTTGCAGATCCTAATTAATAGATATTTGAATACATAGATGCAGGCATGCATAACTTGTCTACTGTAAACTGTCTAAGGTTCAAGTTTTGTGTTCAGAGCCTAAGGTTTGCATCTTCATAAACTAGATGTGCTGGTTTCCTCTCAAGCAACTCTGTCTAGTCATTAGGTTGGTCAGCTTGAAACCCAATATCCGCCACAAAATATTTCATGGTCTGATCTTCAAAATCAGATCTCGTTTTCTGCCTTGTTTAGAGATTTGTGAATAGTTATCCTTTTAGTGAATGCTGCCATGTAAGGAGAATTATATAGAAAAAAACTGAATTCATAATGCCTGAAGAAAAATCTAAGAATGCCATGGTTATGCACATTCTGGCAAAAGAGTGATCTGCTGATTGCTGTTTGTTACCATAGTGTGAGACTTTATTTTTGTTGTCTGCAACCCAATTGTCAGTGCCAATACAATGGCCCATAGTCAGGATGGAAGCTTGACCCAGTTGTACATTTAACCCAAAGAAAGTTGTGGTATCCAGCAAGCTGGGACACCATATGTGACCCTTAAGATTAATTGAGGGTTGCAGCAAATAACTTTATAGATGAACTTAAATTCTGAAGACAGAACTCCCTTTCTTCCATAAATTGCAGGCCAGCTTTGTCCTATTTTTATTGTGGAGAGAAAGGAAGATGGAACTCAGCATTGGGAGAAATGCTTTATTTCACCAAGGAAGATCATATTCAACATGATTCTTATTTTTCTTGGCAGGCTCTTCCCAATCATCTGTGAGTCCAGGGGAATTATCTCCGCCATCTATCAATCCACCACAATCAGAGTTAATAGCCAATGCTGGCAACAAGATCAGGCTGATATGTGCTGATCCAGCCTTTGTCAAGTGGACTTTTGAGACCTTGGATCAGAGAAGTGAGAATAAGCACAATGAATGGGTCAGCAAGAAAGCAGAGGACACCAATATGGGCAAATACACATGCGTCAACAGAGGCAGCCTGAGCAGTTCCATTTTATGTGTTTGTTAGAGGTAAATGCATGGCTCTCTGTGATGCTCCCTTTTAGAGAACTTAATTTTGGATGACATATAGAAGACTAAGTCATATGTTTAAAAAAAGCAATGATTTTTCCCAATGTTGGGTCTTGAACCTACTGATGCTCTACCACTGAGCTATACACAACTCTTCCTCTTTCTTTCTTTCTTTCTTTCTTTCTTTCTTTCTTTCTTTCTTTCTTTCTTTCTTTCTTTCTTTCTCTTTCTTTCTCTTTCTCTTTTCTTTAATTTTGAGACAAGGTCTTGCTAAGGACCCAGGATTGGCTTGGAACTTGAAAACGTCCTGCCTCAGCCTCTTTAATTGAAAGTAACAAAGTAACATCACAGGGGTGTGCCACTGTATCTGCCTATGTCAGAATTTGCTGTCTGTGTATAGAAAACCTAAAGCAAATGTTCCTTTGCTGGTTTCTTCCAGTTTTTGATAGTTGATGGCTTTGGGTGTGACCCCAGATGGAGGTCTGCAAGCTGGGCTTCTCTTACTAATGGGATTATTTACCCATTTTTCTGATTGCTTTGAGTGAACCCTGAGAATAAATTACACCCTTTGGGTACGGGAAAGCTACTTTTTTTTTTTTTAGAAAGAGCGGACAGTGAGAGAGAAAGAATCAATTTTATTTAGTTTTTCATGTGTCTTTTGCTGCTGTGACACTCCATCATGTTTGTGATACTGGGGCTTCATCCCACATCCTTGTGCATGCCAGGCAAATGTGTAACCACTGAGACACTGCTCCAACCTGAAAAAATTATTTTAAATGACCCACCTGTTTATCCACCTTATCATCATAGGGTACAAGGTGGCCTCAGATTTTGTCCATAGAGTACACAGGTTTGTCTGCTTTTATGAGGTCCCTGTCTGATGGAGCCCTTCCCTGTGTCCTGGCATAATGATTAATAGTGTCCTCTTCCACTCACAAGTGTCTTGGCCTGGGCAGTAAAGTATCTTAATGACAGTCCTAAAACTCATAAGCTCTTCTTGTGCATTTGGAAATATTGGCCTTCCAGAAGTTATATTTGCACATTTCTTTTGAGGAATATGGATAATGAGGCTCAGGTGTCATTTGGACTGCACAGCCTGCCAGGAGTTTTCTAGATTCTCTTCCAGAGCTGGACCATCTGTAGCCTGGCAGCTCTGGAGAACCATCTACTGCCCCTAAAGGAATCATATGACTGAGTGAGTTGGCTGCTTCTCTGCAAGGAATTACCTGTAGTAGGAAAATAATAATTGTGGTAATACAGCAGTCTCAAGGTATTAAGATCTCAAATCTTGGTCAGTCTTGAGCTTGAGTTCTGCACTGCAGTTTCCAGGGCATGTTGCTTGAGGAGTATTGCTGTCTTGAGACCAGAGTTTTCTTACCATAAAAAGGAGATGATAAGGTTGAGTCAACCCTAATCTGGAAGTTTGAAATCCTAAATGCTCTGAAATCGAACCTTTTTTAGCAACAATATGGCATTCAAAAATTTTGGGATTTGGATTTTGTATTAGGGGTGTTCACCTGGTAAAGTCTTTGCATGTATTCCAAAATCTAAAAAAATTCAAGAATTTGAAGCACTCTTGGTCCAAAGCATGTTGAATAAAGGATACTCGACCTGTAGTACTGATCACAGACATTTTGAAGATTGATGAAAGGTGTAATGGCCCAACTTTAACACCTGACACATGAAAAAATGTTTAATGCTAACTCTTACTCATTAGTCCTATTTGGATAAATTTTGCTTTTGTTTGCACAGGAAAAGCCATTTGGGTAACTAAGGATCACTGTCATAAAAAGTAATATTTTTAATCTTTTAAGAATGCTTTCTGTGTCTGAGACCAGCCATTCAAACTCCTAATGTTTGATGTGTTTATATATCCTGACAGGCTTTTCCTAGTTGGCCTTCCCCTGTATGGGAAAGAAGACACTGACACACTGGTTGGCTGTCCCTTGATGGACCCAGAGGTGACCGATTATTCCCTCAAGGAGTGTGAGGGGAAACCTCTCCCAATGACCTGGCATTTGTCCCTGACCCCAAGGCTGGCATCATAATCAGAAATGTGAAACATGCCTATAATCGGCTCTGTTTCTGCTACATGGCTATCTGACAGGGCAAGTTGGTGCGCTCAGAGAGATTGATCCTGAAAATCAGGGCAGGTATGAGCATCGTCTTCCTTTTTTTCTGAGATCTTGGAGAATCTGTTCACCTAAGGGTGGCTTCTGTCTTTTCACCTTAGTGTAGATAATCAGGGCATGGACCCTTTGGTAGTTCCCCCAGCTTCCAAATAAGGTCAGCTATGACTAACTCACTTCATGGTAACACCCCTAAGTGACTTTTCCATGGCATGGGTGTGCCTGCCATAGATTGGCACTTAAACCAACTGGCTTAGGTCATCCCAAAGCTGGATAATTGCATCAAGTGTTCTGGCCAAGAAAAACCCAGTAGGAGGCTTTGATTAGCCTTGAACTGATTCATTTTTAAATTTACTATTGCCTCATGAATTGACTTTCTCTTTAGCTGATTAGTTTGAATGCATTCCTAGACTATTCCAGGTCTGAGGAGGAAAGTGTCAATTGACTGTGGACCTTGTTATTATCGTGGCATTATGTAGAATATTTCAGAAGCTGGAAGATAATGTAGGTTTTGTATCTGAGATTATCTAATTCAACAGCCAATGGCATTCAGCTGTTGAGTAGTTTTTATTAATGTCTTTGAAAAAGTATGCTCTTTGAAATTAAGGAAAATTTGATTTTTTAAAACCTGTGACTTTCAGAAGCAAGCAGGGTATTATTTGTATAATGTGTGGGAAAGATATTGTTTGGTTAAAAGAATCTAATTACTTGTAAGTCACATCCCATAAAATCATCAAGGTTGTCTGAGGTAAAGATTAAAGCTGCTTCACTTTGCTAGGTCTTCTGTTTTGAAAAAGCATTTTCCAGAAGCATTAAATCTCATAGTAGGTATTTCTATCTTTTTCACTCAATAGTAATGAATTTATTTGAAGGATGCATAATTTAATTGCTGATGTCTTCAGATATGCAAGTAATATAGGTAGGTTAGTAGAATACTTATATTTTATTTAAATTATGATAAAGCTGTGCACATTTGAGAAAGGCAAGTTATAATTTCATGCAGCAACAGAATGGATGATTTGTGGGGACAATTTCTTTTTATTCCAGCGATCAAAGCTATACCAATTGTGTCTGTGTCCAAGCCAAGTTATTTTCTTAGGGAAGAAGAATTTTCAGTGACACGCACAATGAAAAATGTGTCTACTTCCATGGATTCAATGTGGCTGAAGGACAACAGTCACGTGAGTTAATTGTTTCATTTGTTCATCTCAGTATATTGTTCCATGTATGGATTTTGAAAAAATGCCCTGGGTGTGGCTCCATTGGCATGCCTGTGGGTTGAAATTGTCTGGGAGCATGTTCAGATGTTTATCTGCCTTTTTCACACTTCTGCATATACATTTATTATTAGTGACAAGTAACTGTGATATTGTAAATTTGTTTTGAGAGAGAATGTCAGCATCGTGCTATTAATGCTGTTTCTTTGAATGACTTCAGTAGGGAATTTTTTTTTGAAAAGGAGTGGTTAGTCTCATGAATAACTTGATTTAGAGATATTGTATTGTGCAGGTCAGGTTGCTTAAACTAGAAAGAGTTGCCTGTTTTTCTCCTTCCATATTTACAAAGAGTAAATGGTCTCAGATATGAACCAGAAAGCTCCTCCCTCTCACTCAAAATGTACTAACCATTTGAGAGCCAGGTTTCTTTTTGTGTGGCTCTAATTTCTTCCTTTGAAGTTGATTACCTGACATTAAGTTGCTAATGGTTTTCTATTTGTTTTAGTTACTGTTAACAAAATAGTTATCTTTGGTCCAAAACATTTAGACATATTTAGGTTCTCATTAACCTCCTGGAGTTCTTTCTGCTTCACTTAAGAGTTTTGTTCTGGAAAAGCTTGGTCTTCTTCTGTTTGAGCTTAATATGTATGTCCAATTTGACAACCTCATCCTTGGTGTAAATTGACCTATATTATGGGGTGGAAAGTTGAAAATAAGTTAACTGAATTTAGATGTCTCTTTGTTCATAAAGCAACTAATCTTGTGTGTGTCTGCATTGTTTGACATCTGCGTTGACTACATTTATTTGTTCCTTTTATTTGGGTAGATGTGTGGAAGGTTAAGTTCAGTGACATATTTATAGATGCTTGGAGAACATTTGTATTAGAGACAGAAATGAAAATAAGGCATTTACCACCAGAACAAAAATTTAGACATCAAAAGACAAAAATTGTGCAAAATAGATAATTTTGGCCTTTCTGATTAAAAATAATAAACAATTTATAGTTTCATAATATATCCTACATTGATTATTTACCTCTTGCTCATTTCTATATAGTTGCTAACAGAAAATTCTACTGCAAAGAAAGGTCTAGAGCTTGCTGTATTCTCACTGCCAGTTTATGATGATTTCACATACCAAGATAAGTGAAGATGTAGATCATTTTGAGCTCATTTCCTTGACAAAAGGAAAGACTGTAAACCCTATCTGTAATCCTTGACTTATGGCATGGAATAATTTGAAAATGTATTATTTCAGTCCCTTGATATACATTGCCTATGAAAAATTATGCATTTCTCTTTATTTTTATATCTGTACACACAAAATATTCTGTCAAAAATATCTACATTAGAGGCTGGAGTGGTGCCTCAGCATGTCTGGCATGCACAAGGATCCAAGGTTCAAACCTCAGGACCACAACTAAGTATCAGAGAAACAAAAGCCAGATGAAAAAAAATAAAATTCATTCTCACTCACTCTTAAAAAAATCTACATTACATATCATTTTTATACATATTATAGATTCCACAAATGTCTTTATAATATTTTCTAGATTTCTTCTGTTTTCAATTTGTAAGTAATAATACATACAAATATCAAAATGTTGGCAAAGCTTTCTAAATATAGAAAGCCCTTTTTAACTTAATGATGAAGTCTGGGTCAGCATAGTAATCTACCTTGCTTAGCTATCTATTTTTAATTCATTCAGTATTTGTATTCTTGTATAATATGAGAATAGATCCCTATTTGTATATATGCATAAGTAAATGTTGTAGAAATTATTCTCTCCTTCTTTATAATACAAAGTAATTTTTCTTATTAACTATAGTGAATGAAGGTTATAATTATTCTTTCTTGAAGCAATCTTTCTCTATCACTTCAAACTATTTCTCAATTAAAGGTTATGGATTTCACCCTTAAAAAAAAAGCATATTGAATGCCCATTATATGTCAAATGTTGTGTTAGATATCTCTTAGATTTTAGCCAGGTTCTATTTGGTTCCTTTATTTATTGTTTTCTTGTGGTTCTGGGACTGAACCTAGGTCCTTGTGCATGCTAGTCAAGTGTTCTACCACTGAGTCACATCTCCAGCCAATATACTTAAAGTTGTTTTTTTCCCTTCTCTAAACATTCATATTACCAACAAGATTTTTAAACTGTTTTAATTTCCCTAATATTGTGCTTTAAAAATCTTTATTTACCAAGATTTCAGTGATTTTTTATAGATATATATATATATGTGTGTGTGTGTATGTGTGTGTGTGTGTGTGTTTTGGGTTTTTTTTTTCTTTTTAGTAATCTTGGCCATCTTGTTAAGTAGCTTATCACAGTGGTTTCTCTTCATTACACATTTGTATTAAATTGGAAAAAAGATTTATCATATTTTATTCCTCTCTCCTCCCCCTCCTCCTCATGCTTCCTTTTCAACATTGCCAATTTCATGCCTATGTAAAGAATGCTTTGCAAAAAAACAAAAATACACAACTGTAGTGATTAGCAGGATTCAGACTTCTGATGGTGTTCCTCTGATAAGTATCTTGCTCAATGAAGCCTGCCATTGACCTGGAGAATTGATTGGATTAGAGACTTGTTCTTTCAAACCAGTGACTCAGAGAAACAAGGTTTAGTTTTCACATCACATAATGTCATGAAAATAATTGCTTGTGTGTGGATTATTGGCTAATTTTACAGAACACAATCCCATATTAATTGGCTTTCTATAATCCTGGATGTCAAATGAGAGAACAATTTAGCCTCTATATCTTGAAAATTAGCCTTTTTGAGAAATTAAATTATCCCAGGTGGTTTTGTTGAGACTCATTTTCCCCAGGAGCCCTGTGTGCCATTTCCAATTAATTGGCTGGCATGGGTAGATAAGCCTTCAGCATTGGGAGTTCCTTGGGTTATTCTCAGGGTGTACCTCCAAGGGTTAAAGAAAACCAAATCACATGCAAATAATATGGAATGTGTGACTTACAGATGGGACTCCTGGCTGTCTGCCAAGGTTCACCCATGAATCTTTGATTGATGTCCTTTGGTTTAATTTGGAATGCTGTTAGTACTATTAAATGACTTAAAAATCTATAATATTTGATCCTGACCTTTTAGAATTAAGTCGATCTCACAGTGAAATTTAGGATAAAATGACTTTTTTAAGTAGCTGAAATTATTTGCTTTAAGCAAATAACTTGATTACCTTTTGTAATGCTTCCAAACTTTAGTATTTTTACTAGCTTTCATTTCTGAGCTTGACTGCATCCTGAATTAAGATCTCTGGGTGTGGTTGTGGTTAGAGCATCACCTACAACCCAATTACTCCATCCAGCACTGAGCAGTCCAGTGTTTCTGCTTATTTCCCTAATATGGACTCTCAAGCCCTTGAAAGAAATGGAGGGAAGATGCTTTCAATCTAGATCTTAGCATGTTCAACCTAGAATCGTTACTATTCTTTTGGAGAGGAGAAACCTGAGTGATATGTATGGCTTGAGAAAGACAGTGTGCAAATTTGGCTTCACTTTGCTGTGGCATCCTCTTAGCTATTGATCCAACAGAGTGAAATGGCCAAATTCTGCCAATACTTAGAAGAAACTCATAGAAAGGATGATTTCATGTTTACACAGTGTTTCAAACTTCAAAGGCCTTTAAAGATACATTTGTTCCTCACAACCCTTTAGAACAAATGCTCGGACTAGTAGTGTTTCTGACAAACATTTACCTTTTTTTAATTAATTTATTTTTATAAATTCACAAGATTAATCTAACAAATACCTCATCCCCACCTCTCAAATTGAATAAAAAAGGGGTTGGGGACTTAGCTCAGTGGCAGAGTTCTTGCCTAGCATGCACAAGGCCCTGAGTTCAGTTTTCAGTGCTGCAAAAAAAAAAAAAAAAAAAAAAAAAGAATAAAAAAAGTTAACACATTTTCTTTGGAAAACAATTAAAACTGTTAAGTTCAATTAAAGACCTTTTTGTGCATCCTGTTCGATCATCATTTTCTACATAGTCATAATATTTTATTATCTATTTCTGATAGATCACTTAGGTTCTTTTGAGTTTTAACTTCAGGCAACATCTTGAAATATTTACTGCATTTTGCTGTTTCCTTGTTGTAACTTTGCTGGAATTTTCAGAGGGCATGAACATACTGCCAAGCTGCCATCTGGAAGGTTTGTTCTGACTTCCAACAGTCAACCAGTGGTCTATTAGGGTCATCAGAGCCTGTGCAAGAATCACCCTTGGTCTCATTCCATGTCAATTTCAGCTCCTATTTCTTTTTTAATTGTTTATATTTTCTGTGTAATAGGAATGTGTGTGCACATTAGAGGAAATTTGGAAGATACAGAGAAAGGTGTATTTGACCCCTTTTAATCATTTCAAGGATCTGCTGTTGTTTATACTGTGATTTTTTTTGTGATATTCTGTATGCAAGGAATCATTCCTTGTCCATAGACATAGAAGAGCGAGATGGTAACATCACAAGGGCCAATTCACAGCCCTTTATTTTCAGTTCATGCTTAAATACTCAGGGGCTCCATCTTGCATATCTCATATTTCTCAGAAGTCCCTTCCATTCTTGCAAGTGTTCTATTGGATAAGAACTATAGGATGAACTTCCAAGCTGTACATATTTTGATTCTATTTTTTCCTGCAGATAATACATGTTAATAAACTAGAATATTATTAGTGGCAATGTGTTTTCTTTCAATCATTGGCATGCAGAACAGAAAAAGATAACAAGAAATGTTAGTATCACATAAATATGCTGACTCATAAAATATCAGTACTCTGTAATATTTCTACTTTGGTAACTTTTAAATTCTAATGCTGAAGAGATTTTGGAATGAATTTTCATGTTCCTTTCCAATCATTAATAATGAATGACTCAATAAAACCCTGCAAGATGTGAAGGGTTCCAACGATAGCCTTACCTTAAAGCTTTATTATTTCTACTTAAGCAGTGTAGAATGAATGCTAATATGGAGAAGTTAATTACTGCTATTTTTAATTTAGGAAAGATCCTGAATATAAATTTAATGATAATCTTTTATTATTCTTCCCTTTCTAAAACAAGCAGACTAAAGCACAGGTGAGACATAATAGCTGGCATCAGGGTGACTTCAATTATGAATGTCAGGAAACTTTGACTGTCAGTGCAGCAAGAGTTAATGATTCTGGTGTGTATATGTGTTATGCCAATAATACTTTTGGATCAGCAAATGTGCAGTAGGTAAATATCTTTATTGGAATGTGTAAATTACTGGCAATAGTGAAAGAAGAAATTACTAATTAGTTTCCTTTTTATGAAAATGGGATTCTAAGAACAGATTCTTACAATTTTATTATCACTGACTGAATGAATGAATGAATGAATGAATCTCCTGGTGGCCTCTTACAACTACAACACAAGTAAATTCTACAAGTTTTACAGAAGAAAATCTGTCTCTGAAGTTTAAACCTGCCATTCTCTGTGCCACCCACCCTCCCTTCCCCAAAAGTATAAGTGGAGATTTTTCTAAAATTTTATTCTTTGCTGAACGACTTGACTTTGGATATGGTTGTAGACTTTATTTTTATGAAAAAGTGCAAATGCTTAGATGATGGAATATTTCTCTGAATCTTTTGATTGTTTCCTTCTGCCTACCATTGTGATCATTGTCTATTTCATTTGTGGTACAGCCTGACTTGGGGCATTTCCTGTCTGTAGCTCACTTTCACTTTACCCTGTCAATAGCCTTGAAACTGATGGATGGCGTAAGCCTTCAGGAGTGAGACCCACTGTGGCATGGGACATTGGTTCTAGAACATCAACTAGAACAGGGTCATTTGCCCTGACCCCATCTTAGCTGGTATGCACAACGGTTTAGCCTTGTGCTTCCTGCTCTAGAAAGTCCACTGAGCTTGTTTTCCATGCATCTTCTTAAAGACAGCAGAGCATAGTTAAGTTATTTGATGTGTTGGGTGCTGAGAATGTAGCTCAGTGGTAGAGCACTTGCCCAGCATACTGAAAGTCCCACGTTCAATCCCCAACACCATGTTAAAAAAAGAAAAGTTAGTATCTTTGATTTACTGAGAACAATAATTTTTTTTAATGCAGTCATATTCTTAGTGCTTGGCTTTAATTAAATACTTGTGGGGTGGTGGAATTCATTATTGCGAGCAATACTTAAATGATGCAGTATTTGTTTACGTACCCGTCCTCTCTCTCCCCAGGTTTCTTCAGTAATTCACATAGCAGTGATAGCACTCTGACTCATCCCACAATAATCTCATAAAATTTTGGTGTCTCTGCCCATGTTCTAATGGAAATATCTCACCAGAATGAACACAGAAAAGACATCTCACTTGCAATTATAGAGTTAGCACACAGGAAGTGTACCAGTTGTTTCCTAAGTGATTGTGAATCTTTTATTAATTGGAATAGAAAGCTATGCTTTTAAAATATTAATCTCCATAAGCATTAATTTGCTAAGTTCATTAGGGAGCATGTTGATATATCATCTTCATATATTGCTTCTGGAAAGCAATTAGTAAGGATGTTTTGAGCATATTGGTGTATGTAATTGGATTTTAGAAATCCATTCATGAAGTTCCAAGATTTTTAAATGTGTGACTGGAAATACTTGTGGCTATGAGATCTGAATCTGATTTTAAATTCTTTCAGGAGTGGGTTGGGGTGGAACAGGAATAGGAAGAGAAAGAAAAGTAATATTTTAGGGATTGGGAATAGAATTTGGATACAACATTGAGTGATAGAGAGAAGACGAGTTTGGGACCATCCTGATCTTTTAAATTTACTTATTTTTTCAAATAATTTTCCTGAATTCTGTACTATTACACAGCTTGATGATACAGGGATACACATAGTTAATAAAAACGTTACTATGGTTAAATATTACTGTACCCACTGTCTCACATGGTTATGGTTTTTTATTTTTATTTTGTGAAACAAGCTCAAATCTGACCTGGTTTTGAGTTGAGGGCTGAACTACTTAACTTTCTAATGCACCTTACATTAGCTCTTCCTATATCTTGTCTTCTAAGAAACAGTCTCTAACTCCCACACTGGAAAGGAGAAGCAGCAGTGAGTTTCATTATCAGGCATACAGTTTGTACTTTATTAAATGTTAAAATATCATCAATTTCTTTTTTTTTTCTTATCTTTTCTTGGTACTGGAAATTTAACCCAGGAATTCTTTACCACTGAGCCACATCCCCAAAACTTTTTGCTTTTTTATTTTGAGACAGAGTTTCACTAAGTTGCTTAGGACCTTGCAAAGTTGCGAATAAGGCTGACTTTGAACATACAATCCTCCTGTCTCAGTCTCCCTAGTTGCTGAGATTACTGGCATGAGCCTATGTGCTCAGCTCACAAATTTCTAAATGCAGAGGTACTTGAAACAATAATAATTTATGTTATAACAATTTGGGTGCAGTTCTTTGATTCTTTTTGTTATACCAACCAAGGTAAACTTTTAATAATTCTTACATTTCATTGATTTGAAGCTCTGTTTCACTTTAAGATTTAACCCTATATTGAGCAAACTAGAGAAGAGAAAGCTCAGGAGGACATGAGAATTTTATGTATGATAACTGACAAAAATGCAGATATTACCTAAAATATCTGAATGTATTGCATTGCATACTGCTTTTGAATTTATGGCCTTGAGGACCTGAAAATTTAATGTGGCATGCAGATGAAACTTGTAATCCCTTAAAATTAACCTTAATTGGCTTATAGAATGGCAAACTATTTTATTTATGATTCAATATTAGATTGGGGTGGGGGTTTCCATCTTTCTCCAGTTTTTATTTTGATGATTTTTAATTCTCACCTGAAAGATTAGATTGTTTTTAAATTGATACAGTGGAAAATTTGTTATTGACTGTTCTTTATTCTTAACTTGCAGGAAACTAAAGAGCAGTAAAAATTATAATGAAAACCTCTTGTGGTATATCAATATATTTACTCAGATAGTATTAAAGTTAATAGATAATTTTAAAATTTATAATTAAAGTTTGAAAACTAAATAGAGAAATAAGATTAAAATTCTTCTGGTATCCCGTTAACTTGGTTAGCTCTTTTAAAGATTTTGTTAAGCTTCTAATATTTTGTGTGTATAAGAATTACAATTATACATGTAATTTTATTTACATTCTCACACTTAAAAAGCATGGGTATGCTACAGTAAGAAGAGTCTGGCCTCCACTTATCTTAGACCTGTGCTCATATCTAGGCTTTGCTGCATTGCTTTTAAACCAAACAAAAATCATCTATCTCATCTATAAATTAGTGGTTACCAATCTACATTCTATTTTCATTTTAGGGTTACAGCTCTAACTTTCAGTATTGTTTTAAAATTAAACACAATTATTAAGTAAAGTGAGTCCCTAGGATAGCACTTGGCACATAGTAAATTGTCCATAAATAGTGGCTATAAAACAATGTTGAAAAATTTCAAGTTCTTTCTTAATATATAACCATTTCTAAGGCTGCATTATTTTGTTAACTAATTCTCTCTTTTGTCATCTAAAAAAGTCATCATAACTAGTATAAACAGTATTTATTTTGTGTTTACTTGTCTACCTCATTTTTTTAAAAAGGGAAATTTTATTTAAAAAGGAAATGCAGACAACATATATAAATGTTGAAATTAATTAAAATCATTACTTTACATTATGAAAATAAATTTATCCTTCACTTGACTATTTCACTGACTTTTTTTTCTTTTATTTTTGAAAAACCATACAAGATTTAACAAAATAATATAAAATGTGTATGGTTTCTGGTTATTGGATTTACCCCCAGGAGTGCCACCCCCAATTACCTACCCTTATCCCTCCCTTCCCTTCCCACAATATCTCTAAAAAAGTATTAGGTTGTATAACATTGCAACTTATCTGGATCTAACACATAATAGATCAACTTTCTCAATGGCCAGGGTCTAGTCCCAACCTCCACAGATGAGTGGAGACATTCCACTCTTGGTTCTCTGGGTTAAGCTGATTTTACTAAGCATAATGTCTTCCATAGTCATCCATTTACCTTCGAAGGCTGCAATATCATTGTTTCTAATTGCTGTGTAATATTCCATGGTATAAATGTACCACAGTTTTTGGATCCATTCTTCCTGTAAGGGACACCGGGGTTGTTTCCATAGCCTAGCAATAGTAAATTGTGCT
>PVKS010036578.1:0-19220 GCA_004027875.1 Aplodontia rufa
TCCAGGACCTTAACCTGGACCAAGAAGTGGAATTCTATTAAGGGATCAGTAAAATTGGGAGGTTTGCATAAGTCATGGAGCACCGTGTAATGTGCTGGTCACTTTCCATGGTGGTGGCAACCCTTTTAACTGCTATTGCTTGTTGACAGTGCTTTTGTGTCCGCTTGACTTTTAGGTGGCCAACTCTCTGTGTCAGTGCAGGCTACACTAATCCCTCTTGCTGAGCTCAGGTCATTAAATACTCACCCTACATTTTACAGCTTCAACCCTGTGACAGGGGAGCTGACCCCAGCTTGGTGCCAGGCACCCTGCAAAATGGGGATTAATAAAACTTGTCCTAGTGTAGCCAAGGGCTCTACAGCTGCTTCTTGCAATTAGACTTGTCATCATTCTCTCAAGAAGCCCCTGTTGATGTTTAAATCCTAATTGGCAGGAGACACCTGTTTCCCAATAGGAAGGGGTCATTCACTTGTGGGTGACACAGGACAGAGGATGAGAAGCTGGATGAACAAGCACAAGTAAATACCATGCCTCAAATCCATTTGTTGCCATTTGGAGTTTCATCTTTGTTTTGTTTCCCCTTTTTCTTTCTTTCTTTCTCCTCTACCCTTGACCTCTGGAACAGCCTGTCCAAGCTCAGAATGGGCCTTGGGAGCAAGTAACCATTTTGACCGTGAATCTTTATCCGAGCAAGAACTTTCCACCAGTGCCTCCCAGGGGCATCTTTTTCTTGGCACAATAGCGCTTCCCTGAATACACTTTTGCCAGGGTCCTGGTTGTCATTCGTTCTTGTATTTCGGTATTCACTAAATGCCTGCAAGCTGCTAGATGGTCTATCTGTGCCTATAAAGAGCACCAAGTGTATTTTTAGTTCCTGTCTTCATTGAGCTTGCATTCTCAATGGAGGGACACATTAGAACTGCAGGAGGAAAGCAGGGGAAATCTTCTAGTCCTAAGGTGATATTTGTGTATAGACAGAAAACTGGCAAAGCTTCTTGAGACAATTTCCTAGAGGTTTGGGCATTTTGACTTTCTCTAAAACTTAATCACCTTAGAGTTTCTGCTTAGATCTACTGGCGAAAGTTGTCTAAATGCTAGCAAATTAGGCCTTTTCAACTGGGAACCTAAGTCAAGTCTGATAGATTTCACTGGGACCCGTATTCTTCACATCACCAGATGCTTTAATTTAATATTTGATTATGCTCTGATAACTAAGGCAAATATGTAAGGTCGTAAGAATTAAATACATAATCAGATAAGAATGCCAAGATTGAGAAACAATGGAATCCCAAGTCTCTTTTTCCTGCTCTAGGCATCTAGTGAACACCTAGCATGCTGGGCATTATTCTAGCACTTGGATTTCTTTCAGATCACTCAAAGCTTCAACTGAGTTCATAAAGACTTAACACAACTTTGCCAATAGGCAGTTAAGCTCTCCTGGCAACCTTGCCACGTCCTTGTGGGCTTCAGTAAAACGAGTCAATAAGCAAGACTTATTCTGGAGTCTGAGCAAATTCCCATGGGGTGTCCTTCAAATGCAATTCAGTACATTCAAATCATTTCTCCTGTCCTTGAGCAGACTGCAGGCCTAGTTTTATAAGATTTTGTGCCTTGTTTACTTAAATTAGCATTTAAGTAATGCTGCCACTGAAATTATAAAGGCATTAAAGGACCTGATTATTGCCCTTGAGATGCTGGTATCTTGGCAGATGAGGTACAACAGGATGAACAACCACCTCCACACGGCGACTGGACATGAGGGTTTAATTCAGGGAATTCCATTGTTGTTAGTCTGAAACTTTCTTTAAAAATTAATACATTTTTTTCCGTGAATAAGTGTTAGGATAAACAATTCCTAAAATTTAGTGACCGAAAAATTTTCCAGAGAAGTGTTCTAAAATGTAGATCTTAGGGTTTCCCACAGAGTGATTCTCGTTCAGCAGGCCCATGGGGCAGGGTGGGGTATACCTTCAAGAAGCACCAGAAGATTTTGATGCAGCCTATACTTTAAGAAGCTATGATGAGGCTGGATTGGAGTGGTTGGATTAGCAGTTATGATGCTTGCCTGGCATGCACAAGGACGCGAGTTCGAACCCCCGCACCACGTGCATAATTAGGTGTTGGAGCAATGAGGGCCACATGAAAAACCAAATAAAATTGATTCTTTCGCACTGTCCCTCTCTCTTAAAAAAAAAAAAAAGCTATGAGATCCTTCCTCCACCCAAAGCCCTTTGGACAAGGATGATTGCAAAAGAAAGTATAAAATTACAGGACAATTTCTGCCTCCTTTATCTGTCACTTTGAACCAAGTGGGCTTCACTCACGGCTGTGCCAGGGGATTGGGTGCAGACACCTTCTCCCAGGAAACCAAACTCTGAGGATGCTCAAGGCACTTCTATAAAATGTATTTGCCCATAGCTTGCACACCTCCTCTTGTATACTTCAAATCACCTCTAGATTACCTTTGATACCTAATATAATGTAAGTGCTCTGTTGACAGTTATACTATACTATTTAGGAAATAATGACATGAGAAAAGTTCTGCCCATGCTCAGTATCAATGCAATTTTTAATACAGTTGTTTCCCATCTGCAGCTGATTGAATCTGCAGATACAAAATCTGCATCTGCAGATGAGGAGAGCCAGCTCATGTCATGCCATCTCAACTGTAGTTGACCACAAACTGTACCTACTTTTTTGAATTGGGGACATTTACTAACTACTGTAAGATTTTGACTATTGATACTGTCTTTGACGTCCAGTGTCCTTCCAGAGCTCATCATTACCATACAAGGTGGGCCACGCTTAGGCTAAAAGCTTCTTTTAGATGTTTGGAACAAAGCAGGAGACTTTGTGGCCTCTGTGTGTTTATGAGGTAGGCAACAACTAGCGGAGCAAAGACCTTGGAGGAGAGGCAAATCGATGATTCACTCAGGAAGAAATAGCTTGCACCTGTGAGAGCACGGAAGGCGCCACTTGGCATTATTGGGGCGCTGCATCAGCTGGAAGGCAGACTGTGTCCCCGAACGAACCGACAGCTTGTAGCTCTTAAGCAGCACTGGGCCTCTCTCACTGTTATGTTTTGCTTTTGGAGTAGAAGCAAACTCGTGACTCACAAGGCTGCTGAAGGCAGGGATGTGCTTAGTAGCATTCAGTCTTGGCAGGAGGGCGGCCACCACAGGGAAGGGATGCAATCGAATAAGCACATGTGTTCTTACAGTATGCCCCATGGCCAGGCCACTTTATCTTCAGTAATCCCAATCTATGTCCCAGAATCACATTATCTGGCGGTGGATCAAACCTCATGTATTCTTGGCTTGGGGAATAATGAAACGTGATCTCAAGACAAGATAGGACCATGAGCTGAGGAGGCTCTGATGAATTTCTCTCTCGCAGCGGCACCACATCAAATGCAGCATTGCATCAGGAAACTATATTTAACATGCCACTAGAGAAGACCCAACAATGCCTCCCATCAGTGGCGCCCTGTCTTGGTAGTCAATGATTGTTGACAGGAGCAAATCAATGTCATAGATAAAGAACTTCGGAAAACACAGCTTTGGTAAAGGGCAGCAGTAGCTCTACTTATATTGCTGTCAGCAGCGGTAGCCATTGTCTTTGCGAAGGCACTGGATGCTATTAGACATGTCGTTCAAAGGCCATTTATCAAGAAAAGTCCTTCAGGGTACACTAATGTTGAAATAAAAAGCTCTTTGTGCTTAACGAGTCTGGTGAGAGGGAGGAGGCTGGGGCTGATGGAGCTCACTACAGTCTTGATGCTCCTCCTTTGAGCCAGCCCAGTGCAGGGGGACAGTTTCTGTGATCTAGGAAAGGTCACCAGGAGGGCAGTGCTCAAGGAGGCTCCCTGCAGATCAGGGCTGAATCCCTCTAGCCAGTGATGAGCAGAAAGTCACTAGGGCTGGTTTCTCTAGTGGGGAGAGGAATCATTTGCTTTGGAAAGTCTGGCTCTGCTGCCCTGAAATCATATACATGTCATGTAATCTCTTGAGACAGTGAGAAATCTTTCCAAGTCCATTCCCTTGACTGTGATCGGAAAGCTCCCTTGCAGTGCAAGGACACTCTTTCAAAATATTAAACTAGCCTTTTTTTAATTCAGAAATTTATTTGTTGAACAATCAAACAAGCTTTCAATGAAATAATATAATATATATATATATATAAATTCTAAAAATTAGATTTATCCCCATTACCCACCCTTGTCCCTCCCCCACCCTCCTTCCCAATACATCTCTGCAAATGCCTTAGGTTGTATGACATTACACCTTATCCAGATTTAAATCATTGAGAATTGACCTCCTTTCTCAATGGCCAGGGTCTAGCTCCAGCCTCCACAGATGAGCGAAGACATTCGACCCTTGGTTCTCTGGGTTATGCTTATTTCATTCAGCATAATTTCTTCCATAGCCATCCGTTTACTTTCAAAGGCTGCAATATCATTCTTTCTAATTGCTGAGTAGAACTCCATGGTATATATGTACCACAGTTTTTGGATCCATTCATCCAGTGAGGGGCATCTGGGTTGGTTCCATAATTTAGCTATTGTAAATTGAGCTGCTATGAACATTGGTTTTGCTGTGTCACTGTAGTGTGCTGATTCTAAATCCCCTGGAAAAATACCCAGGAGAGGAATAGCTGGATCATAGGGTGGGCTCATCCCTAGTTTCTTGAGGATTCTCCATACTGCTTTCACACCAGGGGCACATAGGTAAATTAGATAACTGTCACGACTGCACAGAAAACAAAATAGTATGGGGCAGCAGTGGAGGAAGAGGAAGAATGAAAATTCTGTTGATTCTATATGAAGAAGGAGGTTCCAGAACTGGCATTTTATAATCTTGATGTCTTAACAATTAAAAAATACCTCCCAAAGTCAATTTTACCAAAAGGTAAAAAAAGGATGTTTTAGAATTTGAATTTGCATTTTTAGTGAACTAAAGTTTTTCTTCTTCTTCTTCTTCATTTTTTGAAAGAAATGCTACAATATATTTTCCTCTAACCGGCCAGTAACCCATGATACTCTTTCAGTGATGAATTTCATTGCTCTGTGGCCAGTTCTGGTTAATAGAGAAGGCAGAAATAGTCAAACACTGCCACCTGCTGTCACTACTGCATATCTGCTCTTAGAACTTTGGTTTTATTCAGATTTGTCACAGGAATAAATGATCCAAGGCGGTAGCTCTCAAGTTTCAGCCAGCCTCAGAATCATCTGGAGCTTAATGGAGCCCTCAAATTGCTGGGTCTTACCTAAAAGGTTTCTCTGATTCAGCAGATCTGGAGCGAGTTTCCAGAATTTGCATTTTTTTTTAAAGACAAAATCAACTTTATTTAGTTTTTCATGTGGCTTTCCTTGCTCAGACACTTTGCTGTGTATGTGGTGCTGGGGTTTGAACTCGCGTACTTGCGCATGCCAGGCAAGAACCATAACCGCTGAGCCACTGCTCCAACCCCCAGAATTTGCATTTCTAACAAATTCCCCGGGGACTGCTGCTGTTGCCCATCTAACTACTGACCTATTTAGAAATGCCAAGGGTGCCCTCAATTGCTGGTGTAAAGATCTCATGGCAAAAGAACTCAGCTCCTAGAGCTCTGTGAAGATGTACACTTTACTCTGTTCGAACCTATCCTGTACCTCACATGGGAAGAACAGGTTGGGTGTGAGGCCCAGATGCAAAAGGAGCTGATCAGAAAGGTCAAGCGTGTGGATGGCTGTGCTTGAAGCTGAGTGACTTTAACAGAGGAGCACGGGATGGATTCAACTACAGAAGGTTGTTTAAATGAATAGCTTGGCCTGGAAAGTGAAGGACCTGCCCATTTCTGAGAGAACAACTTTCAAACTGAATGGATAGATAGTTCTAATCTCTGAAGGTCTGGGCAGAGTCCCAATTTTCCTGCCTTTCTTTCACATGCCACATGTTCGTTTGTCTTCAAGATTCACTTATTCTGAAACGCAGATGGCTGCAAGTGTGAGATTTTGGTGGTATTAAGTGCTATCATTTTTGTCATCACCAACTTTTGTTTTTGTAAAACTGGAGTCATTATTGATTGAATAACTCACAAAGCAAAGACATGCTTTTGAACTTTGGAAACTGAGAAGGGAAGGGATGGGCTTCAACTACTTTTTATTTTGATAAAAGTCACATACACTAAATGTACCATATTAACCATTTGTAAATGCACAGTTTAGTAGCTTGAGCATATTCTCACTGTTGTGCAACAGATCTCAGAAGTTTCTCATCTTGCAAAACTGAAGCTCTAAATGCATCAAACACTTATTCTCCCTCCACTATAGTCAGACTCCTAGCCTTTGGCAACCACCTTTCTACTTCCTGCTTTGATGACTTTAAGTACGTAAGCTACTTCACATTAAGTGGAATCATATAGTATTTATCCTTCTGGGAGTGGCTTATTTCACTTAGTATAATATCCTTGAGGTTCATCCGCATTGTAGCATGTGACGTGATTTCCTTCCTTTTTATAGGTGCATAATATTTTATTGTATGTGTTATACTACATTTTATTCATACAGTTCCTCTGCTGATGGATACTTGGGTTGCTTCCAACTCATGACTATTGTTAATAATGAACAGAAGAGGGAGAAGTGTGATTTGGTAATTTATTTTTACTCTTTTGAAGAACATCCATTCTATTGTCCATCACAGGAATGGTGCAGTACTGTGTTCTAATTTCTCCACTTCCATTCCAACACTTGGCTATCCTAATGAATATGAAGCAATGTCACACTAGAGTTCTGATTTGCATTTCTCTAATCTGTGATGATGAGCATCTTCCCACATATGCGTGTGGTTATGTGTGACCTTTTTGTCTGCTTTTAATTGGGTTGTCTTTGTTGTTGAATTACAGAGATTTCTTCATATATTCTGGATTATCATCCCTTATCAGAGATACTACTTGCCAATATTTTCTCCCATTCTGAGGGTTGCCTTTCATGCTGATCCATTTGTCTATTTTTGCTCTTGCTGCCTGTGCTTTCGGTGTCATTTATCTACAAAATCTTTACCAAATCCTTTGTGCTGAAGTTTTTCTCTTATTATTTTTCTTTTGGAAGTGTTATAGTTTTAGGTCTCTAATCCATTTAATTCATTTTGAGTTAATATTTATCCATGGTGTAAGGTGATGGAACAACTTCATTTTTCAGCTCATCCCATAATAAACCTTATGCCAAAGTCGCCAGCTACTTCCCAAACTTCTCTATTGCCATTCTGAGTAAAATCTGGTTTGTTTTGTCCTTTCTTCCTGTTCCTGATTCTTGCTTTATTTTCTCCATTTAAAAATTTTAACAACCATTTCTTTTTTTTTCAAATCATCTGCAGAAGGAGGGATTTGTGTATCGTAGACTCAAGTTTTGCAGGTGAAGAAAATATATGTAATTATAAGACTAGACAGTAGAATGACTGACACAACTCAGAGCTCTCAGTAGAGTATATTTTTTTCAAGTAAGTTTTGCTTTGCCTTCAAACTATTTTTCTTAAAACGGTGTAAAACACTTTAGCATCTTATATGATAGATGGTTGTGTATGTCATTGGTCTAGGTTCAACCTGTGTGTTTACGAAGGAGATGTGCCCATCGAATCATCAACAGTAATCCGCATGCAGCATGCCAGTTACCTACCTACGCTGTACATGGGCCACCAGCATGCTGAGCAAGACAAAGCAACAAAAAACAAACAACAACAACAACAACAAAACTCATAGAACATGGGGCAGGAACAGCCCTGGCATTTGGAATTCCTTCTAGATTTGCATATATTAAAGCAGTTGCTCTTTCAGCCCCTGGCCCACTTTGATTTCAACTCCATTAACTTTTTCTCTCTTTGGATTTCATAACCGAGTTCTGGACGCTGTTCTTTAATGATAGCTGGGGGGGGGGAAACTCCCATGGGCACTTTCTCTGATAATTACCTCTTAGGAGGTAATTACCCACTCCAACAATATTCTAGTGCCAAGTATAGGCCCTGGATGGGTGGGCACTGCTGGTCGCTCATCCCAGCAGGGAGTGCCAGGGAAATGCCACCTGCATCAGTCCACCACCATCTCTGTGTAGCCCACCTCTAGTCTGATCTGTATGCACACGGAGCTTATTTTTGTCACTGGGAAATATTTTCCAAAATCTTCCCATTCCAATCACAAAGTCCAGGGTCCTCAGGATGCTTCCTGGCTCCTTCTCCCCAACCAACAGTTTCTGAATCATGCCCAATGCACCAAACTTTGCCAACCTCTTCCAGTTTGATCCCCATATAAATGATTGCCTTCCTTATCCTTCCAGGGAATTAACTTTCATTGAGGAAGTTTAGATAATATCTAAATTTCTGAATAAATAAAGGTTTAAAGCAACAGATTAAAAACTCTGCAGTGGAGGCTAAAGAGGTCCCTCTATGGAAGAGCCTGCTCTATACATGGAAGTAAAGGACACTTTTCTTAAAAAGGTGACTTTTATTTTGGTTTGAACCCAGGGGTGCTTAACCACTGAGTACATTCCCCAGCCCTTTTTACATTTTATTTTGAGACAGGGTCTTGCTAAGCTGCTTAGGGCCTAGCTAAGTTTCTTAGGTTGACATTGAACTTTGGATCCTCCTGCCTCAGCCTCCGCAGCTCCTGGGATTACAGGAGTGTGCCGTGTGGCACACAGCTTTGAGGTGACTTTTGATATACATGCATTGATTCCTGCTGGAGATGGTGCTCTGTGGAAATGGCTTGAAGAATAATTCTCAAGTACGTTTGAGATAACTGAGAATGTTTATGAATTTGAAGGAAAATTTTTAATGTGATTAGAATTCCATAAAGACAAAAAAGAAGCTGATTCTATATTTACCTGCATGTTGCTGACTATGAAAATAGGATTCAGCAGATACTCAGCGATATCCAGGTAGACAAGATCCAAGAGCAAGAGGGAAAATTTTAAGTACACCTTCCATCTTTCCTTTAGCATGAAATACAGTCCTTGACATACAATAAAGGTTCGACAAATATTAACGAACAGTAACTAAGTGTTCACTGTTCTCTGGGACCAAAAGACACAAGGTCAAAAGCGGGGAGTGGAAAACCCTGGCTCAACATGGAGAAAGAACAACATCAATACAGACAATGGAAGCTAAGGATTGAGGCAAGAATAAAGTTCTTTAGGTGCATTCACAGGAATACTTCACCAGATACTTCCCTAGAAGTAACCCAAACACTGTTCAAATTCAGTGAGTACCTGAATCCCGAATTCAGTCTTTTATTTCCCTTTTCCCTTCCCTAATGCTCAGGTTTTTGGTTTTGCCTCTGGCAGTTCTTCAGAGGAACACCAGAGGGCGGTCTGTTGTAACTGTTCAGAATCCCTCAAAAATCAATTGAGCAATTCATCCAAGAATAATTCCATAAAATAACTTCAGGAATAGTATGCGCTGTAGAAAAACGGTGGTGTGATTATACTACAATATGAATAACTTATTTTACACAGAGTTGATGCGAACTCTACTCATACTGAAAGTACTCCTGGCTCTTTGGGTTTGGCCCATTGTTCAGAGAAGGGGTCAAATGCAAATCACAAGGTCCTGAGAGTGAGTGTTGGAAGCTGTGGAAAACTGCAGATGGCCTTTACGCTGCGAATACTCCTCGCTAGGAGTTCGCCTTCTTTTCTGCCACTACCTACTTGATTATCAGCATGTTTCCAAAGATCCAGGAAAACGATAGCTCTCAAGGAAAGGATTACTGGAAATGAACATAAAAACAATTAGAACTGCATTATGTGCATCTTTACATGCATGTATAATGTGTGTGCTTACGTATGTACCTGTACATTCGTACAAATTATGACTCCCTCACAAAACAATGATTATTCTTTCAAATATTAACATTATAGATGTTCGTTCATCATCTGACTCCTGCTTTTTAGCTGTCTCACTGAGAAACGGAGGAGTTTTGGTGACTAAATGTTGGCTCCCTCAGTTGCCCCTGCATGGTAGTCACACTGGGTGATAGGAAAGGTGTCACTCAGGAATATGAGTTTCAAACCATGGCCCACTAATGAGGCAAATCCATCTCTCCCGCCTGCTAAACCTGCCCACACTGCTCTAACTCTAACCTGCTGTGTTTAAACTATCAAAAGGTAGCAGAGTACACTTCTGTTTTCTTCTCTTGACTTTCTGCATTACCTAGGGCTTCTAGCACAATCTTTAACAGAGTTGTGAGAGAGAACATCTTTGCCTTGCTCTTGATCTTCCACTATGGAACTGATGTGAGCGGCAGCTTCTTATAAATTTCCTTTATCAAGTTGATGTAATGCCCCTCCACTCCTAGTTTTTTCGGGCATTGTTATTATGCAGTGTTGATGGGTTTGGTCAAATTTATTTTTTGTTATTGCTTGTTTTGTGAATATTGAAATATTGATGAAATTTTTACTTTTTTAGCCTATGTGATGAATTACATTAATTGAGTTTTGAATACTGAAACAGCCTGGTATACCTGGAATAAATCTCACTTGGTCATGAAAAAAATAGCAGAAATTAAGTATTTAAAAAGCAGACATATAATTCATTAGTGAAAGTATAAATTTTGTCTGTTATCTCAATCATGGTAAAATTAAATTTGGGGTAACTGCTAAAGTATCATTTACTTTTTTTTTTTTCCTATTCTAGTCCTCTTGAAACCTCCTCATAGAAAACAGGGCCATGATGTCCTTTAAACCCTTCTGAAAGTAAGCTAAGATCACTATTTTCTTTCCCAGACTTCAAAACCATTCCCCCTGTAAAGCTATATTTAATATTGAGAAATTATTCTGTGACTTGCAAAATACAAATTGGCTCAAAATGTGCAAGTAGTTGAAGGAATTGTAACCTGTCAATAACAGTTTCTCAAGTGTCAAAACACTTTAAGTAACTTTAAAACACTTAAAAATTTAGAATATGGGGCTGGAGTGGAGGCCCAGCGGTTACGGCGCTTGCCTGGCATGCACGAGTGCACAGGTTCGAACCCCAGCACCCACGTACACAACTAAGTGTCAGAACAACGAAAGCCATGTGAAAAAAAAAAACTCAATAAAAAATTGATTCTCTCTCTCTCTCACTGTCTTTCTCTTTTTAAAGAAAAATATTAGAATATAATTTATTGAATTCAAATAAGCAGTGATGATTAGCAAGTTCACTAGAAGTTCATTACATTAAATCTGTAAAACTTGGGATTTGGGATTGGTGTATTCCTAATTTCTACAGATGACAAGCCATGAATATTATATGTGGAGACTCTCAATATATAGCACACTGTAATTTATGTATATATAAGCTTAATTAACAATATATAACACACTGTAAGCATAGTTAATTGAAATTACTGCTTCAAAGACTGACTTGAAGCATGGGATATCGTGATAGAAAAAATTTAATTTAAAAATAGGTTATAAACTGAATAATTCTTGAGAATTGTCCAACCTCCCTCAATCTCATTTTCATTATCTAAATTAATAGATCAAATACTATTAGATAACAGATATAAAACAGGTCCAATTTCATTACCAAAGAAATGGAAATTGCAGTGAATTCATTATTTGAGAAAAAAAATAAGAAAATTTTTATTTTCTAAGAAAGAGAGAGAGAGAGAGAAAAAGAATCAATTTTATTTAATTTTTCATCTGGCCTTTATTTCTCCAACACTTAGTTGTGTGTGTGATGCTGGGGTTCGAATCCAGGTCCTCGTGCTTGCCAGGTAAGCACTCTAACCACTGAGCAACCACTCCAGACCCAAGAAAGTATTTTGAAATCGATGCAACATACAGTTTTAATGACAATACAATGAAACTAATGCAGTATATTCACACATTGCTAGGTTATTTTTTTCTTTTATGGGTTTTTTTTGGGGGGTGGATACTGGGTACTGGGGATATAACACCGAGATGCTTAACCACTGAGTCACATCTCCAGGCCCATTTGGATTCAGAGTGAATTACAACATAGAGTCATAGCATGTGTCTTTACCCATTCTGTCAATTTTTGTCTTTTTTTTTTTTTTTTGGTACTAGAGATATAACCCAGGAGTGATTAACTACTGAGTAGTCACATCCCTGGTCCTTTTTACTTTTTATTTTGAGACAGGGTCTCAATAAATTGCTTAGGACCTCACTAAGTTGCTGAATCTGGCCTCAAACTTGTGATTCTGCTGCCTCAGTCTCTCAAGTCATTAGCATTATAGGTGTGCACCTATACATTGCTTGTTTTTTGTTTGTTTGTTTGTTTAAAGAGAGAATTATTTTTATTTATTTTTTCAGCTGGTCTTTGTTTCTCTGACACTTAGTTGTGTATGTGGTGCTAGGGTTTGAACACAGGTCCTTGCTCATGCCAGGCAAGCACTCCAACTGCTGAGCCAGACCTACACATTGCTAGTTTTAACAAAGAGTAAAACACTCACTTTGAACAACAATTTTTCAGGACAATTAAAAAATTAAAAAATAAGATTGCATTCATTCAGAGTTAAAAAATTACTAAGCACCTCCAATACACTATTATAGGGGTTGGAAATTAAAAGACTAGCCCAAATGACATACCACCTGCCCTCACCTTGATTACTTTGTGATATTTCAAATTGAAAGGAAACAGCTGCACACAGGTGGATATTCTCTGATACATTTGCTCTGATTATAACTGCCCAATTAAACTTCAGCTTGTCAATATCTTGTAGAACTACAAAACCATTAAAATGAGAATTGTGAATTAAATAACTAAAATTTTCTGAATAATATTGCTAAATAAAATAGGAGCTGATAATATGCCATGGATATAAAAAAGGATATATGTAGGAAAATTCTGGAAAGGAACATGGGAACGAAAGAATTAGATAGATTCAATATTCTACATTATGTTCCCTATTATTTTTGTTGCAGTAGTTTTATTTAATCATTTGAAAGCAGTAATAAGTGAGAAATACAGCATATTTTTCATAAAGAACATCATAAAATTTGTTATTCCTGTCTTATACAGTGCTAAAAATCTCATGCTATTAACTTAAAACACACAAGTAGTTGGAACAATTTTAACTTGTAAATAAAGACCTCTCAAGTCTCAAAATATTTTAAGTAATTTTAAAACATTTTGAAATAGTAGTTTCCCAAATTATGTTTCATGAGTGTTCTGTGTAGTTTTAATTATTTTCTGGAAATTGTTTAATCTATTAGATCTTTTCTTGCTACTTACATTAATCTATGTGTTCTTTATGTCTCATATTTTTCTTTTATACTCGTACGTGATACTGTTGATATTCTAAGGTCAGATGAGTTTGGAAATTCCAAGCTAATAGATGTGAAAGTACTTTGAAACCTGTAATATGCTTTTTAAATAAGCAACTTCATTGCTATAATGAATGGTTCCTTGAATCATCTTGTTTTTCTCTGTTTATACTAAGAAGATTGCTTTAAAAGATTTTTAACTTGGAAAAATCTTCTGTTCCTTCCTTCTATGAGTAAGAAAGACTGACTTTCCCAAAGGAATTTGAGGACACAGTTGGTTTATTGTGTTTAAAAGGGACTTAGGGGACAACTGATAAAGCCAGTCCTTACATCATGAGAACAGGAAGCAGTGGGGGTCACGCCCCATGATCCACACACACTGCACACTGCGACACCGCCTGAGAGTTGCTCCCTACAGTTCCCCAGCAAGGACAGAACATGTGAAGTTAGAAGATGTGAGCAAGGCAGAGGTCACAGTGGGGTGTGCCGCCCTGTCTTCTGCATTTGAGAAAGGGAGAAAATAATTCACGTTCAAGGGATGATAAAGGTTTTGTTTTCTGTCTTTTCTATGTTGTATGTGTTTTTCTATTTCTTTTTTCTGAATAAGAATAGCAATGAAATGTTTAGTTTAATAAAAAAAATATAGCAATAAGACTTGGACCAGGTTACCTTTTAAGAAAATGAGGAGCTATGATCCGTGTCCCATGCAGCAGCTGGGACCATGGGAGAGGAGTCCCCAGATAGGTTGCCAGGAGCCTGAGCCTTGGACCTGGGGAAAGGATAAGGAGAACCACAGAAGGCAAATTGAGTCCCTGTGTTCAGACTCCTCATCCTTCGTCCTTGTGAGTCACCTGAACCCATGGAATAATATTGAATGGAAGCAGACGACTTTGTCTTGATGGAAAGTGAAGACCAGGAGATGTGATGCTGGCTAAGTTTGGGTATTTTATTATATTATGGAAGTCACCTTCCACTCCTTTGCTAAAAGTTTTGATAGTGAATGAAGTTTGTGTGATTTCAAGCTTATTTTCTGCATTTGAGATGATTATAATCATATTTTGTCTTCTTAATTTGTTAACATGTAAATTATTTTACTTTTTCCTGAAATATATTGTATAATATTTCAGGCATAAAATATATGCATGGTTGGGGCTGGAGAGGTGGCTCAGCAGTAGAGCGCTTGTCTGTCATGCGTGAGGACTCGGGTTCGAACCCCAGAACCACATACACAACTAAGTGAAGGGAAAACAAAAAACAATGAAAAAATAAAATTAACTCACTCTCTCTCTCTTTATAAAAACAAGATGTGGGGCTAGAGCATAGGCTCAGCGATTTGAGTGTTCACCTGTCATGTGCAAGGACACAGGTTCAAACCCCAGCACTACGTACACAACCAATTGTCGGAACAACGAAAGACACATGAAAAACTAAATAAAATTTGATTTTCTCTTTCTCTCTCTTACACTGTTCCTCTCTCTTAAAAAAAAAATGTGTGGTCACCGCCCATCTCAAGAAGTAAAAATTTACCATTAGAAGTGAAGTCCCCATACACCCCTACTTCATCAAATCTTCCTGCTTCTCAAAGATAATTGCTCCCTTATTTCGAGGTTTGTTATGGCCACCATTTCTTAACACTGGCTGATTAGAATACGAGCATCTATATGAGACACACACACCCCCCCGAAAGGAATCCAGAGTATTGTTTCACGTGTGTTTGTGAATTACACAAATGTCCATGCTATTTGTATTCTTTGTCTTTTCACTTAACATTATTTTCATGTTTATTCACTCATTCATTCCTTATCACAAGTATATTGAATGATCTTTAATGTATGTAATACAATTTATTTTTCATTGTCATGTTGTTCAATGATAAACTGTTTCCTCATTATTTTAATATAAACATTGATGTTTTGAACAATTTTGTATATGCTTCTTCATTACATGGCTCATTATTTCTCTGGAAATATCGATAGGTGTACAATTTTTAAGTGCTTAAGCATATGTGATTTACTCAATTCTATGTGGCTAAAAGTTTCTCCAGAATGGTTTTAAAAGTCATACTTTTAATAGTTTTTTTTTTACTTTTTTTTATTAGATGTATATAGAGATACAATTGAGGGGGAAACATTATCAAACCATCAATAACCGATGTATATATACTTAGTTATCCAGGGCTAATGCCCAATCATGGATGACCACCTTGGGTTTCACCTGTTGCTGTTTCCCCCAGAAGAACTCCTGGGTTAAATGGATATCTCATGGAGGTCAGAGATCTCCTTCTGAGATGATTCCCCCATATTCCCACCCTCCAGTCTCCTAGGAGTTCTTCCTACAGCTTCTCCCCTCCCCATCCCCCTCCCTACGTCCCCCAGTAACCTAGGGAGCCATCCCCCTATTGCGTTGAGAATCATACAATTTGAAGTTATTCTTAGCTTAGCCGTCTACCCTACTGCTTCCCCATGTATTCTAGCTTCCACAGATGAGAGATACCATTTGGCCCTTGAGTCTCTGAGACTGGGATACTTCACTGAGCATAATTCTTTCCATCTCCATCCATTTGATTTCAAAAGCCATAATATCATCTTCTCTAATGGCCAAGTAGAATTCATGTAGTTTTCATTCATCTGTGGAGGCTATAGCTAGATCCTGGTCATTGAGAAAGGAGGTCTATTATCATGTTTTAAATCCAGATAAGGTGTAATGTCATACAACCTAAGGCATTTGTAGAGATGTATTAGGAAGCGAGTGGTGGGGGGAATAAGGGTGGGTAATTGCAGGGGTTGTTCTTGGGGGTAAATCTAATTTTCAGAATTTATATATATATATTATATAATTTCAGTAGAAGCTTGTTTGATTGTTCAACAAATAAATTTCTGAATAAAAAAAGAAAAAAGTTTAATTTAATATTTTTTACATTAGATCTTTAATTCACCTAGAATTTTGGGTGCTCATGAATGATTTTGGTACTTGTATGTGTGTGTGGAGGGGGGTAGGGTGGAGTTAGACTGGTTTTAATTTTTTTTCTTCTGCTATAATATGTCAGTAACATTCCTTGGATAGTCATCCTTTTTCCATTCATCTACAAAGTCAGCTCACCAGAGATTGATATTGTTCATATTTCTTATTTCAATCATTCTAATTGGTATTTAGTTCCATTTTATTGTGGTTTTAATTTATATTTCCCTAATGACTAATGATTTGAACATATTTTTATGTGCTCTTTTGCCATTTTAATGCCTTGATTTGTAAAGGGTATGTTCACATCTTTTGCCAATTGTTAAATTACTTAGTTCAATTTCTTCTTATTTGGTTTTGAGCATTCCCCATATACTAAAGACATTTGTCTCTCTCACCCTGCACATACACAAAAAAATCAATTCAAAATGCATCAAAGACCTAGGAATTACACCAGAATCTATGCAACTTCTAGAAGGAAACTTTAAGGTCAATCCTCCAGCATACAGGTACAAGCAATGACTTTCTTCATAGGGCCCCTAAACCTCAAGAAATAATGTCAAGAGGCAATAAATGGAAAGGCATTTAAAAAGCTTCTGAACAACAAAGGAAGCAATTAAGAATGTGAACAGAGAGACTGCAGAAAGGGAAAAAAATCTTTGCTACTTATTTTTCAGACAAAGGATTAATATTCAGAATATATAAAGAACTTAAAAGCTTAACACTATAAAAACAAAAAACCCAGTTAATAAATAGACAAGTAAACCAAACAGACACTTTTCAAAATGGCCAACAAATACATGAAAAAATGTTCAACATCATTAGCAATTAGGAAAATGCAAATCAAAATTACCCTGAGATTTCATTTCACTCCAGTCAGAGGCAGTCACTAAGAATATGAGCAATAATAAATGCTGGAGAGAACACAGAGAAAAAAGAATACTCTTACACCACATTAGGAAACTGGTGTGGAGGGGAAAGACAAGCAAGGACAGGCATGCATAGGCCTTCTTCTAGGAAGGTCCAGTCTATCCCAGATAAATTTCTAACAGAGCAGAGCTCTTGTAATTCTCTGGTAAGGGAGAGTCTAGAAAGAAATCTTAAGGATCAGGAAATAGAGCTTCATTTATGTTCTCAAAGGAAAACAAATCCTTTTTATTGAGGATTTTTGCATCAATGTTTCTAGAGATTATAGTTTTCTTTTCTTGTAATGACTTTATCTGGATTTGGTATCAGGGTAACGAGACTGAGTTTGGAAGTGTTTAATTTTCTGGAAATGTTTGGGGAAGATGGTGTCTTGCTCATGATGGTAACTCAGTGGCTATTTGTTAGTTAATAATAAATTTTCTTGCTCTGCAAACTAAGAGAGTGCATTGGAATTCTGGCATGGGAGAGACACCAGAAGGATGTGCTATCAACCAGTGAGCCTCCGGTCTGAGACAGAAAGCAACAAGTAAACTTGGGGCTATTTGGAAACAATACTTAAACTATTTCAGGGAAGGATCAGCTGAGTTAGTGCCAAATGGAGTTCTAGTCATCATGAATAGAATGATGGGCAGAATTCCAGCATGAGAAGAAATGAGCTTGTTTTGGGGGAAAAAAGAATATCTAAACAATGCGGTAGCTAAAATACAAGTGAAAAATGCTGTTTTTCTTACATAAGAGGTTTTGCCGAGAATTTTTGTTTTGTTTTCTACAATTCCTACTCATATAATAAACATTGATGTTTATTTTGAATGGTATGGATAACATGGCGAGTGCTCATTTTGTAGTCAGCTTGTGTAATTGAATGTAAGATGTCTCAATAAGATTTAAATGCCCAGGGTAGCATTTTTAATAGATAGTTACACTTTTAGTTGTGACATTAAGTTGTATGAGTACGAAACTTGTAGGTTTCCTGTGGGTAGATGAATCAAATTACATGGCAGGTATTATGGATCTCAGGCAGGCAATTTATTCTCCCTGTGAACTTCCAAAATTCCTTCATAACTGGGTGTAAGTCTCATGTGCTTGCCTGTAGAACTTCTTCAATAGTGGGATTAAGTATTCAAAACACAATGAGCCAAGACCAAAGTTGAAGAATAAGAATACAAAAGACAAATGGGAAAATATTAAGAATTCCACTTTAAAAGCAAAACAATGATTGCATAGAACTGAATATAACTTTTAAGCCACTATCTTTCCCCTGAACTATTGAGTAATCTTTTCTGCTTCCAGTTTCCACTCACTACAAATTCTCATACACCGCTCACAAATTATCTTTCTGAAGTTCACCTCTGACCATGTCATTCCTCAGCTCATACACCGTCAATGACTCTTCCTCTTCTGAACAATGAAGTACGAACTTGAGCCCAGCAATCAATCTCAGAGAGTTGATGAAAAGACTTGGTGAGAAAAGTGTTGATGAAGAAAAGTTTATTTTCGCTCGCTATTTCAGAGATTCAGTCCATGGTTTGCTGATTTCATACCTCCGCACTCCAGGTGAGGCAGAATATCAACGTCGAAGGCCATGGTGGAAGAAAGTGGCTCAGAACATGGTAACAAAGAAGTAGAGAGCGTGAGCTCTGCTCACCAGGGACGAAATACAATCTCCAAAGTCACACCCCCGGTGACCTACTTCCTCCAACCACACCCTACCTGCCTATTGCTACCACTCAGTTATTCCATATCATGGATCAAGCCAGTGATTAGGTTAAGGCTCTTATAAACCAATCATTTTGCCTTTGAAAACTCTTGCTTTGTCTCATAAATGAGCTTTTTTTTTAGTTTTTTTTTATTAGAAGTATATAGAAATACAATTGAGGGGGAAACATTATCAAAACATTAGCAATCAATGGATATAAACTTTGTTATCCAGGGGTAATGCCAAAACATGGATGACCACCTTGGGTTTTACCTGTTGCAGTTTTCCCCAGAAGAACTCATGCGTTAAATGGGTATCTCGTGGAAGAATGACATCGGCTTCTGGGATGGTTCCCCATCTTCCCAATCTCCAGACTCCTATAAGTTCTTCATATACCCTCCCCCC
>PVKS010036579.1:0-19248 GCA_004027875.1 Aplodontia rufa
ACCTGGCCATTGCCCGCACTGGTCATCTCCCTTTTGGGTCCCCAGAACATTTCCTAGTTTCAGAATAAGAGGAGGAAAGGGCTGTGGAAACTTTTGCTTATGTGTGTTTTGGGAGGGACCTGCTATTTACGGTTTTAGAAATAAAATTTATAGACTATACAAATGGACTTGTTATTTCAACGCTAGAAGTTTCTAATAAACTTTGGGCTTTGGAAGATCTCATTCAATGTGCACTCAAGGTATTCAAATGCTATTTCTTCCAAATAATTGGTGTCAAAAGTATAGTAACGGGGCTGGAGGGGTGGCTCAGCGGGTATGGTGTTTGCCTGGCATTCGCGATGATACAGGTTCCAATCCCAACACCATGTACGCAGCAAAGTGTCAGAACTACCAAAGCCACATGAAAAATTACATAAAATTGATTCTTTCTCTCTCTCTTACAAAAAAAAAGTGTAGTAGCAGTTCATTCACATTAGACCATAACAAAACGGTCTGTTCCCAAGACACTGTACAACACAGTCTTAACACCTATAGAGTAGAGAGACAGGAAGAGGTCAACCTAATTTCACCCTACAGTTCTCATCTGATTTCTCATTATAAATCCTGCAATGCAAAAGGCAGTGGATTCATATATTCAAAGAGATAAAAGACAAAATGTGGAAGCCAAGAGTACTAGAAGCAAAGTGCTCTTCCCAAAAGGGGAAGATATGGAAGCTTTCCCCGATGACTGTCTCCCTTCATGTTGCTGTAACAAAATACCTGAGAGTGGGTAATTTATTAACAGGACTTCACTTCTAGTCCTGTAGACTGGCAGTTCCAAGCCCAAAGCACTTTGCTGCTGTATCTCACATGATGGAAGTGGCAGAAGGGTAGAACTCACTCTCTCATGCATTCCCCCCCCCCATTTTTTTTCAGCAGTGGAGACACTGTTGATTTAATCTGGGGACTCACAATTACCAGGCAAGTGCTCTACCAGTGAAGAACACCCAAGGCTTTTTGTTTGTTTTTTGTTTTTGTGAGAAGGGCTTCATTTCATAAGTTGCTTGGGCTGGACTTGATGTGTGAGCTGCCTCAAGTCCTGTAGATAGGGTTACAGCCTGCTATTATATGGATATGAGGTGCCCCCCCCAAACTCCTGGGTTACTGCAGAAACACTGAGAGGTTAAAAATGATTGGATTGTGAGTGCTACAATCTTATCTGAACATCTTAGTTTCAATGGACAACCTGGGTGTTAACCATATCTAGGTGCAGTGTTGCTGGAGGAGTCAATAACTGGGATCTTGCCCAGGAAGGTAGCTTCTTCCCTATGAACCCCTCCCCTCTCTCTGCTCCCTTGCAGCCATGAAGGGTGCCGCTTTCCTCTACTGGGTCTTTTCCTCATGAGATGGGCTGACTCATCTTGGGCTCAGGTCAGTAGTATTGGGTATCTATGGTCTGAGTCCTCTGAAACCATGAGCCTCAAATAAAAATTTCCTTCTCTAAGTTGGTGTCTGGTGTTCTGATCACAGCAACATAAAAGGTGACTAAAACAAATTGGTACTGAGAATTGGGGTCTTTGCTGTGACTAACATGACCATGTCGTTTACAAGCCTTTAGAGCTGGCTTGTGGGATAAATTTTAAAATGTCTGTAGATACAGGTGGAAAAAGCTTTACAATGCTGCATGTGGAGTCTAATGGGCAATTCTGGTGGGAGCTCAGAAAAGCAGACTACTCGTAAGAACTTCGACTGTGCTCATGAGCTTTCAGAGGGAAATAAGGACTTTGTTGGGAACTGGACTAGAGGCCATCTGTGCTATATTCTGATTAAAAAACTTTGGCTACATTTGCATGAGGCTTAATTTAAAAAGTGAGAGGAACTTTCAAGGCAGCATAGCATTTATTCAGTTCATATTACTGACAGCTTTCCGCCAGGTTTACTGTGAGAATTGGGAGCAGAAAATAGAACTAAAGGGTTTTTAAAACTTGCAGTTTGGCCAGAAAAGTACATGAAGCTGGGGCCAAGGAGGTATACTTGTTGAAGAGATTACAGGCGCTAAAGAGATGCTAAATACTTTTCACAGTCACAATAGGAAAGATGCCTTAATAGCATCTCACAATTTGGAAGATGACACCCATTGCAGGCTTAGGATGCATTGGAGAAAATTCCTTTCAGAAGAGATCCGGGGGTGGGGGTGGCTAGGAAGTTGTTTCACCATACTGAGCTATGCAGGCACTCAGAAGCTGCCAGTCATGATTCCAGGGGATCCAGGTTATTGTGTGAGGTGGCAGCAGACCTTGGTATCATCCATGTGGTGCTGGTTCTGGAGGAATACAAGACTCTGAAGTTAGGGTGTCATGGAGGCTTCCACTGAATTTCAGAGGAAGGCCTGGGAGGCCAAAGTGAAGAAGGACAAGAGTCCCTGCAGGAAGCCCCTGAGAGTACGATTTGTGAAGACATTAGAAGGAAGCTAAAACTGAATGGAGAAGCTAAGACTGAATAGAGAGGCCAGTAATGTGGAATATCTGCTGAGAAAAGCTACAAGAATCAAGGCAAAACAAGATAAGGGAGAGGTCATATGAGCTACAAACAGCAAAGCCACAGGAGAGGAGGACACAATCACTTTGGAGAAAACATCACAATGCCATGTGCAGCAGATGCTGGCTGTGGAGCTACAGGACTTGTTGCTCAACTGAATTTTGGTCTTAGTTTTGTCACATCCATCTTTCTGTGCTCCTATTTCTCCCTTGGGGAATGGAAATGTTTACTCTGTGTCATTACATATTGGATATATGTAATTTGCTTTTGATCTTTACATGGAAACATCTGGAAGTTTTCCTCGAGACTCGGATGAGAGTTTGGACTTGAGTAATTGGACAAGGCTAGAACTATGAAGACTTGGGTACTCTTGGAAGTGAACTATATGTATTTTGCATTGTGAGATGGGCCATTAGCTTTTGGGGCCAGAGGAAGAATGCTATGGTTTAGATATGAAGTTTCCTTAAATGCTCATGTGTGAGACAATGCAGGTATTTTCAGACATAAAATGATTAGATTCTGCCTTCTGATCTAACCAGTGGATTAATCCACTAAAGTGGATTAACTGGGTGGTAACTGTAGGCGAGTAGGGTGACTAGAGGAAATGGGTCACTGGGAGTATGCTTTTAGGGTTTATGTTTTGTCCCTGGTGAACAGAGTTCTCTCTCTGCTTCGTGGTTGCCATGTCCTGAGCCAATTTCCATCACCACACTTTTGCCACAATGTTCTGCCTCACTTCAGGTCTAGAGCTATGCAGTCAGCTGATCATGAACTAAACCTCTGATATTATAAGTCAAAATAAACTTTTTCTTGTCATGTTTTTGGTCAAAGCATCTCAAAAGCTGACTAAAACCAAGACTATGAGACTCTTGGAGATAAACAAAATGCATGTTACATTTTGAGATGGACATGGGCTCTGGGGGGCCAGGGACAGGATATTATGATTTGGCTATGAGATGTTGCCCAAAAGATCCTGTTGATGAAGAAATATTAAGAGGTGAATAGCCTTCTTGGAATATTAGGACATTTAAAGTAAAACCATGAGCTAAATTAGCACTAGAAACAAAAATCTCAACTTTGTAGAGGAAGGAAAACACATTTTGCAGGTGACATCCTTATAGAATGTCTGCAAACATAAAACAATTGTAACTCCTACATATCCCTGCCATTCAAAAATGGGACAAAGAGAAATCCTTGACTGTTTAGCACAGGGCATGTCCAAAAAAGAGTTATTGAATGAATCTCTCACTGATTCGTTTTATTCCACAGAAATTACATTTCCGATTACGAATGGAAGGCATCAGAAACATTGTTACAAATGTTTACGTTGCTAATTTTTGAATAAATATACATACATAAACAACTATAATAGATATGGATATGGAAGCACTAAATCAGGAAAGGTAGAAATCATTACTTAAATAGCCATGTACAACCTGGCATACTATTGTTTTGCATCCCCAAGCATTCTACAAAGGTTATTTTGGTGCTAATGAATTTCTGATTTAGCTGCAAAATATAAAAACACCTTGCTTTGGCTATATCATCAGCAATGGCTTAAAAATGAAAATGACCTTCCAGCTATTCCACATTTAAATTCTTGAGCTTAACTTCTATAGGATAAAAACAGTTATTTGGAAATAAATGTCTTTTTAAAAGGCAAAGGAAAGGTGAAAAGGGATGGCATCTGTCCCAAAAAGTTCAGACTCAAAACTGTTCTTTAGTTATGAACACAACGGGGGTCAGTTCTCAAATAGCATCTCTGATTTGTTATACAGTAAAGCAAAATAGCTTTATATTCTATATTTTCAACTTCCATTGGCTTCCTCTAAAAAGGCATAGTTTTCATTAATTTTTCTCTCTTAAAATTATATTTGCTGAATCACCAACTTCCTACCCCAATTTCATTAATTCGTTTCCCCCACACTCCTCTTCATTCCCACTCTGGGGTGGAACAACACATAAAACATTTGCAAAATCACAATTTTAGGCAATGATGTTTTATTTGTGGTCAGGCTTACACAGCTCCAAAAAAAGGTAAACATAATTAACAAAACACTTGTAAGTACTAGAGGAGGTTCTCCAGTATCTGTAGAAGGCACTGATCATAACCCAGAAGTAAGGTAGAGATGGACCTCCAAGAGAAGAAAGGCCGGATTTAATCACGTCAAATAAGTGCTGTTCTCAGGGTGGTAACAGTATGGACGGGGACAGAAACAACTGAAGGCTCTCCACCTCTGGTGTAGAAAGACAGAGTGTTCCAGGGCATCACTTCAGAGAACATGAAGGTAGCAGCGACAACCATTCCAGCTATAATGACAATCATGCTCATGTCATCAGAGTAGCCACATGGGTCCAAAATCCTCAAGGTGACTCTCATTCAGCTGACTGCCCAGATCCATTCGTTGCTTGAGTTACAAAACCCATTTCCACTAAACTGAGTGGAGTGCATTCTGCTGCAGGACTGTAACACACCATATCTGGAACCTGCTATTTTGAAAAAATAATAAATACTACTGCATCATCCTGGAAATGAGTTAAATCTAAACTACTTGAAAAATACATTGTGAAAATACACACAGGGAGGCTCCAAGGTGGTAGAGTGGAGGAAAGAGGCACTTCCCATGCTCTGCTGTCTAGAACTGAAACAACGGGAATGCTGCTTCGTAACAAGGTTTGCATCAGGAGAAAAATCATTATAAATCAATATTTGTTTGTCAAGAGATTAGGATAAGCCCAGAGATTCTGGTGTTGCGAACAAAGGATACAAGAAAACACACCCTGCAGCGGCCGTGGTGCTTCATCACTGCAAAGGGATGGGCAGCACTGAGGGAAAGAGAAACAGTGAATAAATCTGGCACATCAAAACCTGTAGACGGCAGTCTATCGTTAGCTGATATAAACACTGCACAGCACACAGCTGTTTGAAATGTGCTCCATGTTTCTCAACTTCAAAGTGAAGAACTGAGGTGGAGATCCAGCTTGAGGAGTTTACAGTGAATCTTGTTCCTATGGGAACCCAAGAGTTCTTAGCAAATACTTGCACTCTGTCTTGGTCAATACTTACAGCTTACAGCGTGACTTAAAGTGCACCTGGCAAGTCATGATCCCAAAAGAGTTATAGAGAATAATTCATCCGGGGGCATTCGAGACAGAGATATGCTCTCCTTCTGAGTTCTGTGATGCAAACGACCAGCTGAAGAAGGATTGGGGATATTGAACAGGTGGGTGTGGTAACACTGGGGACAGGGAAATGCAACCAGCTATCCTTTCCAATTCTGTGGCATGAATGATCAGCTGAAAACAATCAGGGAACTCAAACAGGCAGGAATGATTATATTCAGGGAAGGGGACTTGGAAATTCCTATTTGATGGCTCGTGGGCCAAGTACCACCCACCCCCAGCAGTGGGTTATCCTGCCCTGTGAGCAGAACTCCAGGGAGCTGCTAGAAACCCATAGACCCTGTTGAGATAGTCATCTACTCAGCTCCAGGGGGGCAAGGATTTATTTGATCTGGAGTACATACCCTAAACAATGGTCCAAAGTTCCATTCAGAACTGGACCCCAGCAACTGCGACTACACAAATAAGTCCAAACAGAAAGTGCAGTGATCTGAGACATCTGGACAAAATCCCAGTAGAAGGTACTTCCAGTTCCATCCCCACCCTCATGCTGGTGAGCAGAGATGCTAAGAGCCATTTCAATTAGTTACACTTCCAATCCATTCCAGCAGGGTGCTGAAAATAACAAAAGGAGTTGGGTTAGTATCACCCAACTCTTGCACAGTCTGAGAAGTAAGGGACAGATGCAGAGCCATCTCAGTGAAAAAATTCCCACATTTTTAATTAAGAATTTTTTATTTGGTTTTGTTTTCCTAAGTGATTGTTTTGTTTTTGTTTTTGTTTGTTGTTGTTTTGGTGGGGGTTGGTGGTGTTCTGCTCTATTTGTTTGCTTGTTTTATTGCTCTTACTCTCTACACCTTGCTAATAGCAAAATATCTTATTCTATCCCTTCTTCTTCACTCCCTCCCTCTTTTGAGCCTTCACATATTACTTCCCTTCCATTTTCTCTCTTCTCACCTTTTGAATACCTCCACCTCCCTTTTGCTTTCATACCCCACATTCTTTACTCTTACCGACTATTTTTAACATTCTTTTAATCTATGGAGTTTATCCCTTTCAGAAAAGGAATATGGTGGTACATAGAAAGCAACACTATCACAGCGTTTCCCCAGTGCTGAACCAAGACAGCATCTGACACCAGCAAATTGAGTCTACAAAGCTAAGAGCAAAGAACTCTTTCACAGTGGAGCAGTGGAACTCGGTGGAGGCTGAGGGGAGTGGATGGGGACAGAGACCAATTAAATTCAGAACAAATCTGGTGATCCTGAATCACCCCTTTCAAGCCTAGAAAGAGCTGGAGGATAGGCTGACACCTTCCACTCTCCTATCCTCTGCCCATGGTCTGAGACTCCCAGAAAAAGAGGCTTGTCAGAGTTGGCCAGCCAAGAAGGGACTGAAATTCTACAGTGGAACTCTGTATACAGACTCCCCTAACAAGTTTGACCACATTGGGTCAGAGTGAAGAATAAACGAAATGCACAATGACTTAAACCCCAGAAGGAAGAGACTCTATTTCAAACACCTCAGCAAGAACAAAAAAATAAATAAAATAAATAAACTGGCTCCCATAAGTTTTGGGAGGGGAAATAGATCGAGGTCTCGACAATTCCACAGATGAGAATTGAAGTAGTGGGAGAACAGCTGACCAGAGAGCCAGATACACAGTGCAAAAGCAGTTTCACTTTCCTTACTATCCAATTTCTCAATCAATTCAAGAAAATAACTGCCATTTACCATTCAGATTAGTGGATTGCTGGAGAACACTTTCAGTAAGTTTTTTATTTTGTTCTGAAGTGGCTGTAATTACTGGGGATTCATACCTCCTCTTAGTATGTTGTTAGAAACTGGACTTAAGAGCAAACTGAGGGAAAATACTGATACCAAGATACTTACCCAACCTAGGACACACAATAAAGAGAAAGCAGCTCATTAAAAAGTCTGCTGTATAAAAGTAGAAGATGTCAGGGGTGGTACCACATGCCTGTATAATCCCAGTGTCACAGGAGGCTGAGGCAGGAGGATCACAAGTTCAAAACCAGCCTTAGCAACTTAATGAGGCTCTAGGCAACTTATCAAGACCCTGTCTCAAAATAAAAAATAAAAAGGGCTGGAGATATGGCTCAGTGGCTAAGCATCCCCAGTACCAAAAAAAGGGGAGAGATAATCATCTCAGAAGATGGGAAGAAATATTAACAGTATGAAAAAGCAAGGGAATAAGTCACCCCAAATCACTCACAACACAAATGACCCCACTAAGACCACAGTGGAAGAAACGTTGGGGGGAAAAAAAGAGTAGGAAGAGTGGACTAAAAGAAAAAAGAAATATAGGGAGTGAAACCACATTTCAATGGAGAGAGGGATTCTTAAAAAGAATCAAACAGAAATCCTAAAAATGAAAGACTCAATAAATCAAATTAAAAATTCAGTTGATGGGGCTGGAATGGTGGTTCAGTGGTTGGAGCACTTGTCTCGCATGAGCAAGGACCTAGGTCCAAACCCTAGCACCACATATACAACTAAGTGTTGGAGAAACAAAGGCCAGATGAAAAACTAAAGTTGATTCTCTCTTTCCCAAATCTCTCTCATTCTCTTCTCTCTCTTAAAAAAATAAAATTCAGTTGAATAGATCACTAACAGATTTAGACCACAGAATTTCAGTCCCTGAGGACAAAGTATATGATCTTGAAAACAAAGTTAACAAAAAATGATAAGTAAGTGACAATGATTATAATATATAAGAAATCTGGTATAACATTAAGAGACCAACTATAAGAATCGCTGGCATACGAATGTTTTCTCTCATTTGTGGAGAGAATCAGTACATTAGATGTATTGAATCAGTACATTAGATGGCTAACCTAACAATTACCTCATCATGTATGAATTCTTACATGATCATGGGAAACTGTGCTAAGATTCCTGGTGGATGCAGGGAGGGGGGAAGGGAGATGGGAAGGGAATAGGAAGGATATCAAGGTGATCAGAAGGAGATAGTATGGGTCAATCTAATCTGAGGGGAACCTCTGACTTCCAGGAGAAGTCCAATCAACTTGGGTCTTAAGTAAAGTGAAACATGGAACCATGGGGAACCCAAAGCGGGCAAACCATGGTCTGGCTCTAATATTGGCTTGCTCTGTCATTATGCTTTTGTTCTTGATTGTTTGACAATGAACCCCTCCAAGTTGTAAGACCATGTTTATTGAATAAAAATTTAAAAAAAAATCACTGGCATAAAAGGAGGCACTGAAATACAAACTAAAGAAATGTACAACCTTTTCAGTAAAATTATATCAGAAAATTTTACAAACCTTAGGAATGGGATAGAAATTCAAATACAAGAGGCATTTGGAACCCCAAAGGGATAAGACCAAAGAAGATTCTCACTAAGACACATTGTAATTAAAATACGTAATACAGAGAAGGATAGAATTTTAATTTTTTCCATATTTTTATTCCTACATTATAATTTTACATAATGGTGGAATTAACTTTAAGGATAGAATTTTAGAAGCTATAAGAGAAAAACAGAAGGTCACATTTAAAGATAAGCCTTAGAATTCCCTTTGATTTCTCAAGCTCATTCCAGGAGGCCCTTGAATGATATATACCAAGCCTTGAAAGAGAATAGGTGTCAACCAAGATTGCTATATCCAGCAAAACTATCCTTCATAATTGAAGATGAAACAAAACCCTTCCCTGATAAGCAGAAACTAAAAGAATTCATAACCATTAGGCCATCACTACAGAACATAATGACATATTACATGCAGAAGAAATGAAAAATAAACATCAAACCCAGAAAACGGATGAATCTCTCTAGAAGAATAACCTATTAAAGAAGAATCAAACCTGGATTAAACATAAATCAAAATGACAAGAAATAAAAATCATCTATAATAACAATGAATGTAAATGGCTTCAATTCTTCAATCAAAAGACAAAGAGTGGATTGAAAAATAAGATCAAACCATATGTTGTTTATAGGAGACTCAGATAAAGATATGAACAGGATAAAGATGAAAGGATGGAAAAAGATAATGCAAGTGAAGACTGGAAGCAAGCAGGGGTCACTCCTCTCATATCTGAAAAATATTAAATAGAAGAGAAAAAGAAAGTCAACTTTATACTGGTTAAAGGAATCATCTAACACCAAGATACAATGATTGTAAACAGGACTCAAATGTCAGCACACCTATGTGTATAAAACAAACCCTACCTAATATAAATACTCAAACTCCAATAAAATAATATACAGTGATTTCAACATACCTTTCTCACCATATAGGTCATTCAGCTATAATCTGAAGACTCTTCGAAACTAAAACTATGATTAATCAACTGGACCAAATGGACATCTGTAGAATATTTCATCTATCAACAACCAAATTCACTTCCTTCTCAGCTGTACATGAAACTTTGTCTAAAATAGACTATATTCTAGGACACAAAGCAAGTCTAAACAAATATAAAATATAAATAATTCCTTGCATCCCATCAGAACATAATGGAATGGAACTGGAAATTAACAACTACATAAAAACAAAAACCACATTAGCATATAGACACTGAAAAACGCACTTTTCAGTGAGGAATGTATCATAGAAGAAATCATGGGATAAATAAAAATAATTCTTAGAAAAAAAATTAGAACAAAGATATAACATACCAAAATCTCAGGAGTAGTATGAAGGTAGCTCTAAGAGGAAAATCTATAGCATTGAGTGCCTACAATAAAAAACAAAGATCACAAATAAATAATACAATGCTACAACTCAAGGCCCAAGAAAAGGAAGAGGAAGCAAATTCTAAAATCAGACGACAGGAAATAATTAAGATTAAAGCTAAAATTAATGAAACAGAATAAAAAAAATAAAGAATCAAAAACAAAGAGTCAGTTCTTTGCAGAGACAAATAAGATTGAAAAACCCTTAGCCAATCTAACCAAAAGAGAGAAGACCCAAATCAACAAAATTAGAGATGAAAAAGGAGATATCACCACAGACACTTCTGAAATCCAGAGAATCATTAGGAATTATTTTGAAAATTTATATTCCAATAAACTAGAAAATCTAAAAGATACTGACAAATTTCTAGGCACATGCTACTGCTCAAACTGAACCAAGAGGATATAGAAAACCCAAACAGACTAATACTGAGTAATGAGATTAAAGTAGCAACTAAAAGCCAGGACCAGATGGATTTTCAGCTGAGTTCTACCAGGCCTTTAAAGAAGAACTAATGTTAATTTTCCTAAAAATATTCCATGAAATAAATTCCCAAATTCATTCTATGAAGCCAGTTTCACCCTGATACCAAAACCAGATGGAGAGGGGCCGGAGTGGTGGTTCAGCAGTTGCAGCGCTTGCCTGGCATGCTCAAGGACATGGGTTCAAACCCCAGCACCACATACATGATGAAATGTCAGAGCAACAAAGGCCACATGAAAAACTAAAGAAAATTGATTCTCTCTTTCTCCCTCACTATCCCTCTCTCATGAAAAACAAACAAACAAACACAGACATCAAGAGAAAAAATGACAGATAATTATTACTGATGAATACAGATACAAAATACTTAATAAGATATTAGTAATCCCATTGAAAAACACATTAGTAAAATTCTACACCATGCTCCAGTACCTTTCATTTCAGGGCTACAAGGTTGGTTTAACATATGAAAATGAATAAATGTAATTTGCTACATAAATAGAATTAAGGACAAGAAACGTGATCATCTCAATAGACACAGAAAAAGCCTTTGACAAAATGCAGCAGATATTCATGCTAAAAACACTGAAGAAACTAGGGATAGAACATACTTCAACATTTTGAAGGCTATATGTGACAGACCTAAACTCAGCACCATACTGAATGGAGAAACACTGAAACCTTTCCTCTAAAACCAGGAACCAAATAAAGATGTTCACTTCTATTCAATAAAGTTTTTGAAACTCTAGCCAGAGCAGTCAGGCAAGAGAAGGAAATTATAGGGATAAAAACAGGAAAAAGAAGATGTCAAATTATCTCTGTGTTGACATGATCCTATACCTAGAAGTCCCTCCCCTGCAAAAAACAAGAACAAAAACAAAAACAAACTATCAGAAGACTTCTAGAGCTGACACACTGAGCAAAGTAGCAGGATATAAGATCAACATATAAACCAAACCAAACCAACAGTTTCTCTATAGACCAATGGTGATTTTTACTGAGAAAGCAATGAGGAAAACTATTCCAATCATAATAACCTCAAAAAAATAGGAATAAATAAAACCTCTACAATGAAAACTACTGAACACTGAAGAAAGAAAGTGAAGAAGACCGTAGAAGATGGAAAGACCGCCCATGTTCTTGGGCAGGAAGAATTAATCTTGTCAAAATGACCATATTACCAAATGTGATACACAAATGCAATGAAATCCCCATCAAAATACCAATGACATTCTTCACAGAACTAGAAAACAGTCCTAAAAGTCAAATGGAAAAATTGAAGACTCAGAATTATAGCTAAAGCAATCCTGAGCAAGGAGGAGGAATCACAACACCTGATCTCAAATTATACTACATTGCTATAGGAACAAAAATAGCACTGTACTGGCATCAAACAGACACAAAGACCAATGGAACAGAATAGAAGACAGAGACAAACTCTTATAGATAGTCACCTGATACTCAACAGAGGTGCCCAAAACACACATTATAGCAAAGACAGCCTTTTAAACAAAAGGTGCTGGGGAAACTGGATATGTATAACTAGAAGAATGAAAGTAGATCTCTCTCTCTCCCCTGCACAAAAGTCAACTCAAAGTGGATGAAAGACCTAGGAATCAGACCACAAACTTTGCAACTGTGAGAAGAAAACACAGCATCAACACTCCGGCATTTTGGTACAGGCACCACGTTCCTCAACAAGACCCCTAAAGCTCAAGAAATAAAACCAAGTATTAGTAATGGGGAGGCATCAAATTAAAAAGCTTTTGCCTAGCAAAGGAAACAAAAGCATAAAGAAAGCCTACAGAACGGGAGAAAATCTTTGCCAGCTGACTACTTCTCCAATGGTGGATTAATATCTAGAATATACAAAGAACTAAAAAGATTTGACACCAGAAAAGCAAACAGCCTAATCAATAAACGGGCAAAAAGTAAACTGACATTTCTTAATAGAAGAACACAAATAATAATAAATGCTGGCAAGGATTTGTGAAAAGGACACACTCATACATTGTTGGTGGGACTGCGGAATCAAGACAACCATTTCAGAAAGCAGTAGGAATATTCTTCAAAGGCGAGTAACGGAACTCCTGACCGAGCTATCCCGCTGCTTAGCATGTTATCTAGAAGAACTAAACTCAGCATACGCTAGCGATACAGGCAGATCATTGATTATACCAGCACAATTCAATAGCCAAGTTATGGAACCAGCCCTGGTGCCTGTCAACAGATGAATGGTAAAGAAAACATGGTACACAGACACCATAGCATTCTACTCAGCCATAAAGGAAAACAAAATTATGGCATTTGCTGGTAAATAGATGGAACTGGAGGACATCATGCTCAGTGAAATAAGCCTCACTCAGAAGGTCAAAAGTCAAATGCTTTCTCTCATATCTGGAAGCTAGAGAGACATAAGGAAATAAAAATATAACGGGGGGTGGGGGGGGAAGGATTCCATAAAGACAGAAGAAAGATCAGTGGAATAGAGGAAGGGGAATGAAAGTGAGGGTACTGAGATGAAAGAATGGAAAAATCAACAAATGAAACTGAACCAACTATGCTGTGTACATATATGAATATAACACAGTGAATCCCATCTTTATATCTCTAAGGAACCAATTAAAAAAGCAATAAATAAATAGAAGGAAAACTAGTAGAGCAGAGGAAGGAGACCAGGGGAAGGGAGGCAGGGAGGGAAAGTGGAAGACAAGGAATTATAATAGAGCAAATTGTACTCCATGCAAGTATGAATATGTTACTATTATGTATAAAGCACTAATAAAAATATAAAAAAGTTCCCCCCATAGTTTGAAATTCAATATCAGTTCCAATGATTTAAATTAATTTAATTAAAATAAAATTACTTTTATTTTATAATTGGCATAAAAAACACATAGGTACTTTTGGTGATATGACTTGGAAACCCTGTGCTTAGCTATCAAAAGCATTATAAGCAAAGTTAATGATTAGCAGTTATTAAAAAGTAAAGAAAATGCAGAAAGTGTTCTATCATATCAAAATAAGTTTGACATATTAAAATCAAATTTTATACAAATACCTTTATAAAACTGAATGATACAATTAAAACATTAAAAATAGAGTATTTTTGTACATCAATACTGAATGTATTAAACTGCTATATATTAAAGATATGAATTGAAAATTAGAGCTGTTTTAAAATGTTACGTTTAAATTTCATTCTTTAAGATTCCAGATAAATTGTAAAATCACTATAATATCCTTCCAGGAGGGTGGGTCTCATGGTACACTGGTCGGGCCTTGGGATGTTTATCATTAAATAACATTAAAAGAAAAATAAGAGTAAGACATCAGGTTCAAATAGAAATCACTTCAAGACTCATGTGGAGCTTGTCGGCTTGAATGAAACACATCATCATTGTTTTTAAACACTGAGAACACTTTTCTGGCAACACCAAATACTTTTGATACAAGATGTCACAAAGTTAGGGCTCTGGGGGGAAATGGTGCACAGGTGAACTTCTAAAGAAATAGGAAGCTCTAGCAGAGAAGACCTCCCATTCGTTTTTTGTGAAGCACAAATAGCAAGAGATAAAACAATCATGATTATACAGACTACAGGGAATTTCAGATTTAGGCTTTTATAAAGTCTTATGAATGATCCTTAATACAACATCATACCTACTGAGTTCCAGGAATTAATTTTCATAAAACAGTTTAAAAGTTCATACCATTGGCAACATCCATGTCCAAAGATGTTCACTCTTCTTTACATAGAATGATAATCACATCTCTCCAGTGTCATGCCCAACAGAAACTCATGTAATGAAGAGAAAGAACAGGAAAGGGACTTCTGATACCATTTATTATCCTGGGATGGTAATAAAGCTGCTGTGGCACAGCCTGAAAAATGCACAGTGATCACTGAATTACAACAACTGCATACGTCAATGAACAAGTGACTTTTTTTCCCAGAAAAAAAAAAAAACATCATTTTCCCTTACGATTCCTTTTCTTCCTCCATCAAAAAAAAAAAAAAAAATACCATATATCCACCAAGTCAGGAAGTATCCAATGCCCCGTGGCACACATTACCAGTATGAGCTCAGTAGAGTGGGCCAATGCCAAGTCTCCATTTCTGTTCCCTACCCAAACTATGCTCGCAGCCACCATGGTTTATAACTCTTCTCTAAAACCATTTTGTGTCTTCTGCGTGGCTTTGTCCTCTTCATTGGGTGCCAGCCACGTGAAGTACACCTCCACAGGATCGATGTTCCAGTGTTTGTGGAATGATATAGGAACCTGATGAGAAAGTAAGTCCTTAGGGTAATCTGTTGGGCGAGCCTGCATGAAGAAGAACAGATAATTATGCTTTCTTAGGGGACCAAAAATAACTGTTTCAGAATAACATCTGAATTTATAAAGCAACTGCTTCACTTCAATATTTGATATGGCTATGGGAATCAAAAAGCAAGAAGGAATATTATTTTTTACTATCTTCCTTCTCGCTTCAGGCTCCTTCTTATGTGTCACATTTACTTTAGTGTCCCAAATTCTTTGATTTTTTTGCTTGCATGTCCCATAGCCTTGTCTCTGAGAGAAGCACAGCAATAAACACAAAATTTTTTCCTTGCTAAGTGATTTAAGTTATGACCTTTGAAAAAAAGCAGCAAAGGACTGGAGCGGTGACTCAGCGGTTGCAGTGCTTGCTCGGCATGCACAAGAACACGGGTTTGAACCCCAGTACCATGTACACACTCAAGTATTGGAGCAATGAAAGCCACATGAAAAACTAAACAAAATTGATTCTCTCTCTCTATCTCTAAGAAAAAAAAAGGCAGCAAAATTAATTCCCAGGTCCCTTTCAGGAAACCTCTGCCACTCGTGGGTTATGTGGGCCACCAGGACAAGGAGTTTTATGGATCCCCAGACCTATCTACTTCTCTACCATAATGAAGTGATGTCTTCTTAAAAAAGGAAACATGGGCTACATCCAAGAAAATGGTTATATAATTCTGTTCCCAGAAAAATGAATGAAAACTATGAGTGACCCAAAACACATTGAAAGAGGACCTAAAAATTTTCTGTAGTATCATCATTTCAAAATTCTCTAGAACTTAGAAAACAAGCAGGATTAGCTATAACCTAAAATCTTTTAGAGACCGAAGATGCAAATTACAGTGTTATAAGAAAAATCAAAAGAAGACAATTCTGTTTGCTCTAAGCAAAGCATTTATCTTCTCTCAATGTTCTTTGCCCATTTGTTTTATACAGCCACTCACTGGGTTATCAATAGTAAAGTCTTCTTGATTATTAAAACTAAATATACTACATTGTAAAAACGAATCTTCTGTTGAATAGCATTTTTATGTAGTCTGCTAACATTTTTTATGTGAATACTTAAACTCTCTTAAATGGTGCACAGACTACCTTTGTTAAATTTGATCTCATTTAATCCTTGAAACACAAATGACTTTCCAAGATGGACAGAACGCTATTGAGATGAGGAAAGTGGAGCTCACAAAAGTAATACAACTAGCAAATGTTGGAATGGAGACAAGAGAGGGTGGCCAGCTCCGTCCAAGGTTGCACCAGGACACTCACTGCCTGTCTTTGGTCCACTGCACCAATAGCACACCAAACAATGCCTCAGCTGTCCTAGCCTCACTGGAATGCTCCTGGGAGTGGGGAAAAGTTAACATAATACAGGGGTCAGAGCTCTCACAATTGCTACTGAACTGCCCTTTAAGAATTCTAAGTACTCATGGAGTTAAAAATCTAAGAAGGGAATTTTTAAAAGGGAAGATAGACCAATAAAAATACATTGGAATATATTCTGATTGTACTGGGAAAGTTGTGAATATTAGTTGAAGGAATTCATATATTATATGATGCTTATTTGTGAGGCCCTCTGAGAGTTTATTGGCAGGAAAGAAAACCAAAGAGAAACATACTCTGGGTTCAGTTCCAGGATAATTCCCATGATGGTCTCAGAAGAAAGAAGTAAAAGCAAAGGGAAGAAATCCTGGCTTGTGTTTCACATGTAAAAATGTACTGCTGCAGATACTAATGCATCTAACAGGGGCCAAAATCCCTCTGTTAATGTAGACCCCGGAGTGATTAATAGCACCTCTGCATACCCACGTACACATGTGAACAGCTGGATCATTAAGCACTAGAATGGGCTTGTCCTTTTCAAAGCATGAGGTCACAAAAAATAAGCCAAACTAGAAAAATGAAATCCATCCACAGAAGCATCTATAACAATGAGAAGTCTACATAGCCTCTTATCTCTGTGTCCAAAATGCCAAAACGTCAGGTGTGGGGAAGGACTTAATGTGGAATGTAGTAGGCAGCTGTGTTCCGGAAAGAGAGATTGCTTAAACTGTACAAACTTAAAACCTTCTTATCCCTCTTGAGAGCACAATGAACAGGTCAACAAATGGAGATTAAAGCTATATTTCCTTAGACATATAATACAGCTTTATTAAGGAATGGTTTACACACTATACAACTCACCCACAGAAACAGTAGTGAAAAACTTTTAGCAAATTAAAAAAAAAAGGATTTGGGGGCAACCATAAAACCAGTTTTAGGACATTACAATCATCCCCCCCACACCAATTCCCTTGCTTATAATTGCAATTAATCCCCACTCTGACTGGCAGCCCCAGGAAATACTGATTTGCCACATCTCTACTGTGCTGCATATTCTAGAAGTCTCTTATGAACTGAATCATACCAGATAAATATTTGTTCCTGGCTTAGCACTGTAGCGTGGATCAGTAGTAGTTCATTCCTTTGTACTGCTGAGTAATGCTGCATTGCACGAACATACCACATTCTATTCACCTAATCATTCGTTGATAAACATTTTGATTGCTTCCAATAATAATGCTTCTAGGAACATTCACACATAATCCTATATATTTTTCTATTTCTTTTATGTGGACACTAGTAGTGTTATATGTTAACATACATTTATTATCACACAGTCGTCATGGTTTAGCAGTCTGTGTACAGATTAGCTGGGCTCTTTGCTTTAGTCTCCTGCAAGGTTGCAATTAAGAAGTCAGTCCAGCAAAAGAACTAAAAGACACTTCTCAAAAGAAGAAAAGCAAATGGCCGACAAACATGAAAAATGTTCAACAACATTAGCAATTAGGGAAATGCAATTCAAAACTACACTGAGATTTCATCTCACACCAGTAAGAATGACAGTCATCAAGAATACAAATAATAACAAATGCTGGGAAGGATGTGGAGAAAAAGGAACACTTTTACATTGTTGGTGGGACTGTAAATTAATACAACTACTATGGAACTCAGTATGGAGGCTCCTCAAAAGACTAGGCATGGAACCACCATACAACCCAGATACACCACTTCTCAGTGTTTACCCTGAACAAGTCAAGTCATCTTACTACAGTGATACATGCATGCCTGTTTATAGAAGCACAATTCACAACAGCCAAACCATGGAACCAGACGAAGTTTCCATCAATGGATGGACAATTAAAGAAAATGTGGTATATATACACAATGGAGTTTTATTCAGTCATAAAAAAATGAAAATGTGGCATTTGCTGGTAATGGATGGAACTCGCTTTAGGTAAAATAAGTCAAACTCAGAAGATTATGGGTCATATGTTTTCTCTCATATGCAGAAGCTAGAGTGGCAAAAGGAAAACAAAGGTTGGGGTGGAATCCTAAAAATCAAAGGGAGATCTGTAGAGGAAAGGGACTAAGGGGTGGGAGGCAGGGAGGGAAGAGGGAAATGCTGGGGAATGATATTGGCCAAATTATTCTGTTGTATTGTGTGCACATTCAAATACATGACAACAAATCCCATCAATATGTGCAACTATAATGCACCAATAAAAAACGTGGAGGGAAGAAAAGTTAGCCATCTGAGGGCTCAACTGAGGAAAGACTGACTTCCAAGCTCACATGGTGGTTGTCGCTTTTATCTGGACAACTGAACTGAGAATCTTGCTGGCTCCGGCCAGAGGCCACCCTCAGTTCTTTGACCTGCAGATCTCTCCCTACATGACAGCCTGCTTCACTGAAACATGCAAACCAAGGAGGCAATAGGAAGGGTGTGCCAGGAAGATGGAAGTCAAAATCCTTTGTAACCTAATTACGGAAGAAACATCCGATCACCTTTGTCATTGTGTATTGGTTAGAAACAAATTATTAGGAATACCATGTTCAAGAGGAGAGGATAACACAAGGGCACAGATACCAGCAGGTGGGGTTCACTGGGATCCGTGTGTAAAACTACCATCCCACATATATGCTTAAACTTTTAAGATACTATCAAAATATTTCCAAGGTAACTACATTTTATATCCCCACTAGCAATGTATGCAGGCTTCAGATTCCCACATTCTCATCATTTGATATGGTCTGTCATTCT